>JBAKBP010008965.1:0-87242 GCA_037953745.1 Lithodes maja
CTGGCGAGATACACAAATGTCTCTGTGATGTCTTCATAAACATGCCAGGCCTGCCAAACTGACTTCTTGCCCTTGCCGTTGAAGGCAGAGGTTGTGTCGCAACCTGACAATGCATGAAATACAGGTAATGCTCGTGATTTTGGCTCCCCCAGGCTTGCACAGATGGCGTTTATGTGGAAAAACCTGTAATTTTTGCCCATGCCAAAGGCAACCCAGATGTCTGCCAAGATGAGTCGCAATCAGATCATGGAATGTGCCTGCAAGGATGACTACAACATCTGTATCTACGGTACACACTTGAATAGTCTTTGCCCCCTGCTCCAGTGCATGCACTATGTGAACCACAACTCTGGTGTCTGCCTCTTCATGATTGCAGTTTTTCATGGGGGTGCTGGCACCAATAGACACCACAGCTTGCCCTGATGTGACATATGCAGCTTTGGCTGGTGGCAATTTTAACTCTTCAACCTTGGAAGTCAAAAAGGCGAACAGCTCCTTCTTGTTCAATGGGTCACGGAGGAAGTCCATCCAACTGCCTGGCAGTTTCGTCTTGCCTGAGACTTTCCTGCGCACGCCCTTGCCTCTCTTTTCCCGGGTAGACTCCTTCAAACTGTCTGATATGTATGTGTCCCACACAACATCCAACCTTGTGGCAGTCTGCAGCTGCTTCTCCAGGTACGGTATGAACACAATGTCTGCATACTCATGGAAGGTGCTGACGCTGGTAGTTGGTAGGAAGTGGACGATGACGGCACCATCCATGACTTTGCAGTCGTAAGATGAGGGTGGCTCTGATTGCCCGGGCTGCTCAAGACATTGCAGCAGGCCAGACTTCGTGTTTGGTAAATGAAGCTTGCCAAAGTCTGAGATGGAAGGAGGGAAGGACTGTATTTCATGTGCAAAGAACTCAGCCAAGTCACCTTCCCGGTTCTGCATAGATATGTATAGCTGACCAAAGAGTGACACATTGTTCTGAAGCACTTTGATTTTCTTCCCCTGCTTAGATGTTACCTTGCGGTGATGCTTCCTGAAGATCACAAGAGAATTCCTGTGGATTGGGTCATGGATGGAGTGGCTGTGCACATCAAGCACATTCTTGACGAATTCCTGGTACTGTTTCTTGCCTGTATCCTCCAAGGTGTGCACTGCGACTACCGCGGTTAGGGATCTGTCCCAGTGGTTCTCCCAATATAGCTATAGTTGGCCAGATAGAGTAATAAAATATTAATGCTGTTTTAACTGCGTGCTGATCTCCCTGGGCTTCAGAGCTGGCTCCTTTATATAATAGGCTGCCAGTCATCTGCCCATTATCTGATAACACAATAAAATTACTCCTAACATATAGCCAACTAGTCATACAAACACAACACAATTACTGAACACAAATTACCACTAGTCATCATACACAATACAATTACTACACATTAATTATAATGTAATTTAGTCCTGTTGTTGTTGGGGTTCCCCAGCATTGGGGAATCCACAACAACTATAGAATACGATTTCATATCAATTTAATGCCTATAATATTATAGACTTTGTAAACATGGGAACAAAAAAAAAAAGAAAAAAAAAAAGAAAAAAGAGGAAAATCGCTCTTTTTCATATTTGTCGGCCATATTTTTCATTTTACACACAATACAAATTGAAACTCCGGAGGGCTCCTAGGCTAACATTTATCGATATGCCCTAAGGGTTCCTCATGCCAAATTTGGTGCTTTTATCCGCCATGTAACCGTAATCATCAAATATAGCCCTAAGCCACCTCACTATAAGCCATGAATAGCGCCAGGACTGGAGCCCCTTTGCGTGAACTCCAGTCCCTTGCCTGTAGATTTGATCACTCAATGCAATGAAGCCAAGAAGTCAAACTCCAGAATGCGATTGAAACAATGAGACAGCTGAGTGTTGCAACCGGCTCGTTCAGTCTTACCTCCGTAGACTATACCCTGTTCCAAATAGATAGTCCTGAAAAGAAAAGCCTCCCCAGACCCCCTTCAAACTAATTATGTACAGTTCCCCACATAAGTTATGTTGCTCTCCGTGATCTTATACATGGAAATATAATGCGCACGGTTGAATTAGGAGTGTAGTTTCTGATGCAGTGGTTAACCCCTTCTGTATCGGCGACGTCTTCTTAACTTTATTCTAGTTATATTTAGTCGATTTTGTGCATTTTGAGAAGGATTTGTGGTAGTAATAGGGTTAAGTGAGATAGTTCCAAGCCTTTTAATTGCTGGAGGCCCTTTTTAAAATGAATGAAATCGTCTAATAGTAGCCAATATGCTGTTAAAAGAACGGCACCTGTACCGAAAGGGTTAACTCATCTGACTATAGTCCGTTCATTCTAGGTTGGGCAAAAATCGTAACCTCTAACCTCTGTAACTCAAAAAGGGCTAGAGCAAATGAGCCGCCAATTTATATACCTATTCTCTAGCCAAGTCTTCCTGTTTAGTAGAAATATTAGCTTAATTACTCTAGTCCTTTTTGAGTTATGGCGATTTCTGCCTAATCTATAATGAACGGACTAATAGCCAACTGACATTGAAAAGAAACCACACTGCAATTCATTCATACTATTCTTACTATCTTAAATAAGATCACGACGAGGAACAACACCCACGTGGGAAATGTCTTACACCAACTTTTATCGAATACCGCGAACCCTGTGCCGGCATTATCCCAGGAAGCTAGACTGTCATTAAGTGATAAGATACGCGATAAAGTCCAGACAACCGGCGACACACACATTAGCATTGGCTCCCAAATTTCCGTTCAGGATATTAGAAGACGGTGTAAAGGTGCTATTAATGGTGTGTGTTTGTGTGTGTTTGTGTGTGTGTGTATGTGTGTGTGTGTTTTATTGTGGGGATTTTTTATCTTATTTATCTAATGATTGTTGGTATCTTTGCTTTCTATTTGTTTACTAATATTCCATCCGTGAATAATTAATAGTTTGCATGGATCTTAACAGACTGGGTGAATGGTCGGAGACATGGCAGATGCATCTAGACTTGGAAAAGCGCAAGGTGATGCATATCAGCCAAGCAAACCCCAAGTCAGGCTTTTTGCTATTGGAATACCCCTGGAAGGGACTGACTTGGAAAAGGATTTGAGTGTTCTGATTAGCAGTGACCTAAAGTTTTCCAAGCAGTGCTCGGAGAAAAAAGCTCAGAGATTATTGGGCTATATTAAGAGACAATTTAAGTATAGACATAAGGAAATAGTCCTCACACTTTACAACACTTTGATACGGCCTCTCCTAGAATATGCTGTTCAGTTCTGGTCTCCAGCACTCGGGACAGATATAGAGCGACTGGAAAGAGTACAAGCTAGGGCTATACAGCTTATCCCATCGATTAGAAGACTGAGCTATGAGAACCGGTTGAGAGTTCTTGATCTCTTTTCGTTGGAAACACGCAGACTACGAGGTCAGGTTATCGAAGTTTTTAAAATACTTAATGGGTTTGACAAAGTAGATTATAGCAAAAGGCTTAGCCTCAATGTGAGTGCAACACGCAACCATGGCTGAAAGTTAGAATTGAAAAGGTGCAGCACTAGTATTTGTGAAAACTATTTCACATATAAGATCTGTTCTATTTAAAACAAACTTCCCTCAGAAGTTGTAAACAGTTCTTCAGTACAGCAGTTCAAGAAGAGAGTAGATAGTATTTTGCACAATCTGCAATGAGTGTAGTGCACTACACAATGTCTCTCTTTCCATTTCGAGTATCTCCCCGGAATGGACCGCAAGAATTTTGAGATACAAACTATTCTTGTAACTAACTTTAACTAACTAACTCTCTCTCTCTCTCTCTCTCTGGCGATGTTTAAGGCCTAAAGGTTTTTAATTTCCAACTGTCAAATTGACGGAGGATGTGCAGGGTGAGGAGAGAGCCTTCTGCTTTGTTTTCCCTTTCTTCCGCTTTCCTTTACTCTAGGTGTTGTTATCACTATTGGAATTAAGTCTATGTGACCACTGTATCTACCAGTATGTAACTCTATGCACACCTCTCCCTCTTCCTCTCTGCCCTGCACACACACTCGCCATACTGCCATCCGTCTGGGTCCTCTTGTGATAATGCTGATTGTCTGTGTGTGTGTGTGTAAGAGAGAGAGAGAGAGAGAGAGAGAGAGAGAGAGAGAGAGAGAGAGAGAGAGAGAGAGAGAGAGAGAGAGAGAGAGAGAGAGAGAGAGAGAGAGAGAGAGTTACACAGAGTTACACATATGCTTATACTGTAAACCTTGTCTCTCCGTTGGGATCCTCCGATCATAACCTCATCTCTGTCACTCTTGTCCTGTCTCTCCAGTAAGGCCTTCTGATCCCCCCCCCCCCTCCCCCCAGCCGGCGACGCTTGTGGCACTTTGACGCTGACGACTGAGAGGCTCTATGGCAGTACTTCTTTGATTTCCCATGGAATTATTTTTTATTCCATGGCCGGGGACCCTCAGAGAATGCTGAGGAGTGCATTACTGATGTAATCCTTTCGAGAATGGGCATGGAAGCATATGCCTACATCCCAATCTCTTTCTCTCAGACTAATTCACAAAAATCTTGGTTTACTCGCGCTTTTTCTACTGCTGTTCGCATTAAGGAGGAAGCTTTCAAACGGTACCGTCGCCTTCAAACTTAAAGAATCCCGTACTTTATAAATTATGTCTACTCCCGGAATCAAGCCAAATCTGTTCTTCGACTCGCCAAAAACTCTTTCATCAATAACAAATGCTCTAGCCAAAAACCTCTCCAACAATTTCACTTCCTCGTCTTCCCCTCCCCTCTTCCACTCTGATGGTTCCACCATCACTTCTTCCTCTGACAAAGCTGAACTCTTCACTCAAACTTTCACTAAAAACTCCACCTTGGATGATTCTGGTGCTATTCTTCCCTCTCCACCCCCCTGTCACTAACTTATACCTAATATCATAATCTCTTTTAAAGATGTATTCTCGGCCCTCTCTGGACTTAATACTAAGAAGGCGTTACGGATCGGATGGTGTTCCTCCTGTTGTACTCAAAAACTGTTCTTCCGTGCTGACTACCTGATTAGGCAAACTCTTTCGGCTCTGTCTATCCTCTAATGTCTTTCCTTCATGCTCTTATTCAACCTGTCCCAAAGAAGAGCGACCACTCTCAACCATCCAACTTTTGTCCAATTGCTCTCGTTCAAAAGTTCTTAAGCATTTATCATCCCAAAATATACATTCAGATCGCCAGTACGGTTTCCTTAAGGGCCGCTCTACTGGTGATCTTCTTGCTTGTCTTACTAACTCTTGGTCATCCTCCTTTCTGAACATCAGTGCTAATTTTTCTATTGTTCTAGACATATTGAAAACCTTCGATAGAGTCTGGCACAAATCTTTAATTTCCAAATTATCCTCCTTCGGTTTCTATCCCTGTATCTGTGCCTTTGTCTCTAATTTTCTTTCAGACCGCTCCATAGCTGCAGTTGTGGACGGCCATCGTTCACTTTCTCAACCTATCAACTCCAGTGTTCCTCAGGGGTCTGTTCTGTCCCCAATTCTCTTTCTAATATTTATTATTATGTTCTGTCCAATAACCAACTTTACTCCTAAACTCGATTAATGAAATTAACAAACACATGTGGCAGTCCGGGGATTCGAACCCAGGATGCTCACACCGAAAATCAACACACTTATGCATTGCACCACGAAGACAGTTAAAGAATGCTGCACAAGCCTATGATTTATTATGCAGTTTCGAATCCTGCATATCAATCTTAGCATGTACAATCATTCCAACTGCACTATCGGAGGCTATGCATAGGTGAATGGAAATAGTAATTAATGGGGCGCTTAACCCTAGGGAAGGCCTCTCGATAAACTACTACTGAACCAGAATTAAATATTATGTTCTGTCCAATAACCAACTCTACTCCTAAAGTCGATTAATGAAATTAACAAATGATCTCCTCAACTGTACCTCTAGTCCTATCCACTCATTTGCTGACATCTCTACCTTACACTATTCAACTGGTTTTTCACATCAACCCAGCAAGCACTCCTAATCAAAACGTGGAGGGTCCATAGAATGCCTATCTTCTGATCTTTTAATTATTTCTGATTGGGGCAAAGAAAATCTTGTTACTTTCAATACAACCCATAGACGGCCTAATTCAAGGGAATAATAAAAAAAAAAAGAGAGAGAAATGTATATACAGTATACTGTATATATACTGTATATATATATATATATATATATATATATATATATATATATATATATAAAAAAACATTGTTTATATACAGTACTGTGTATATATATATATATATATATATATATATATATATATAGTAAAATGCCCCAGAATGAGAAGCCCACCACAGAAGCCACGAACGAACACCACACAGAAACACCAAAAGAAAGGTCCACAGAACGAAAGGACCAGCTGACCGAGCCAGCCATTTCAGCCAGGCCCAAGCCCGCAGGGCTAAGCAGCTCATGGCCGCACCTTCTTTAACTTTTCTAAACTGACCATTTTTCCACACCTCACGTACACTAACCCCCTCGTGTCCTACACTCCTAACTACAAAGATGATGAACAGGAATATACATTCATATTAAAAACAACCATGCCCTGTCCCGACGTTGAGCCAATGCCAACACATCAGACAGCCATAATATTTATGTATGTTCTTACATCCGAGAAGTAGATTTTATATATATCTTAGAAGTTAAAACACCCACGTTTGTTCCTAGACCTCTTATATCATTTTCCATGACTAGTATAGATATATGTAACCCGTGCCCACTGCCCAGTCGCCCCTTGCATTTGTTCCTCTAGTAACTAAGTCTATAATATTAACTGCCACCAGCATTGATACATGGCGGCACTGTCCTTGCTACAAAGATGATGAACAGGAATATACATTCATATTAAAAACAACCATGCCCTGTCCCGACGTTGAGCCAATGCCAACACATCAGACAGCCATAATATTTATGTATGTTCTTGCATCCGAGAAGTAGATGTTATATATTTTAGAAGTTAAAACACCCACGATTGTCCCTAGACCTCTTATATCATTTTCCATGACGAGTATAGATATATGTAACCCGTGCTCAGTCGCCCCTTGCATTGTTCCTCTAGTAACTAAGTACAGTATTAATATTAACATTCCCTAACATCTTGTCTTGCCAGACTAAGCTTTATGAAGACCCATCGCCCCATAAATCTATGTATGCAATCCTTAGGTTAAGTATTTTTATCCGCCATTGTGTTCACCTTTTTCCATTTACTTTCCACAATTGTCATACGTCTTCCCCTTGCCTCCTTCGTATCCACAGCCCACACTACGCCAATTTACTTCGTGTCTTACACCTCTTACCCCAACCAGAGATTGTATAAGATAACCTGGTTACCAGTATCTGTCATAAGTACCCCGAAACAATAACTAAGTACCCCTACGAACTGCCGCTTTTGTTGGTATTTATATTTATATTTAATAGAAAACGCAGTTCCCAGGACCAACTAATAGTATCCATAACCCTCGGACTGATCACATAACTCTATCTTTTCCAGACTCATATACCACCCCATAGTTGCATTCCCCGGTAGCATATTTTGGCTAACGTATTCTACTGCCTTTTCAAACTTTCCATATCAAGTGTAGCCTAATGCCACCCCCACGCCCAGGGACCTTAGGGGCAAAATTTCCCTGTAGCCCTTGAACTCTCCCCCCCTCTCAGTAAGAATTCCCGCGCTTCTCGACTCTTGTCCGACCTAGCCTCTCTCTCATACCTCTTGAAGATCCTTGAATTGTCCGTTGCTAACGCTCTCCAACCTTTTATATATATACTCCTATCCAGCCTACCTTCACTTAGTAGGCCAGAACAACATTAGAACTTTACTAGCCCCTTGCATGCCATCTATTCTCTTACAACACATTCACAACCCTGCACCCAATGGTCGTCGGTGCGAGGCTAGCCGCCCCGCCAGTTACTAACTTCTATTGCCATACTTCCAGATAAATGTGGCAGAGTTAGCAACCCAGTCTCCACCACATCCAGCAAACTCTACAATTAACAACCAGCCGAGTAAAACCAGCTAGCTAAGGCACCTTCGGTTTTGGTATTAAAGACACCCACATCTGTCTCATACACAGAGGGTTATTATAAACACTGGTGATATGGCAAGCCCCTAGCCACAGCCGCCGGACGACGATCACAGAGAGAGTGCGCCCAGCTCCCCCTTTTGGCCCACCCGAGGAGGGAGACCCCCACCCCCGCGGAGGTATACCTGGCCCCTGTTTTGACTTTCGAGTCATTGCCAGGTAGCACAGGAATTCTTCCTATCAATGAACTAACCATGAATGACTAACACCTTTACTAACCTCTATTAACTCACAATAAACCATTTACCTTTCTTGCATGCTCTGATCACTAAATTAGCACCTCAGATATACCATAGAATGAAGATTGAACAATCTAGAGAGACGTTCCTATCACAGCTGTCCCCATCCTCCTCGCAAAGTAGATCCAGTCTCTCTCCCCTAAATACGTCCAGTATAGCCAAAATAGTACCTCTTACTAAGGCTCAGTTATATGAAATATAAAGGCTTTCCTATAGCCCTGTGCCACAACAGTAAATACCATCTTACCTAGTCTCCATTTCTATTGAGAGCTCAATTAAGTTCATAAGACTCGAGATCCCTACTGTCTACAGGGTCCAGAACCGAGCCTATAAATCTAACTCCCGCCCCCAGTCAAATCAGTTGAAAGCTAGACACCAACCAGGGGTCACTACCCTGCAGTTAACCTCTAGCTCTGCCCTTGTGTTGTTCCGGAGTGAGATCCCAGAACCGGCAGACTCCGTGGCAGATTTGGATGGAAGGACCTGCCCACGTATTTAAGAACTTCACACATATGGACACCCTGGACGGCCGCGGAACCAGTCGTTAGCCCCCAACATCATGGACGCAAGATAACCAGGACCAGACCCATCAGATACTACCCAAGATTCTCTTTAGCAGTACTACATCTTACTGTGCTGTTTAGAGATTTCACTAATTAAATATTTCTACGAAGTGGCTAAGACCTTGCCCAGTGTAATACAGACTTAACCATTCCATTTGGGACGTACTAAGCGATCAGTGCTCATTAATTAACAGGCGACCTTGACTCTCGTAATTACCTTATTCAGATATTAAAACTCTAGTGATATCTAACGTTCGCCCACTGATTTGCGTTCTATGTATTTCTGAAACAAGGATATAAAACTTAGATCAGTACCCCTCTGAGGTTACTCTAGAATTCCCGTGCTCTAAAATACGCGTGTCTAATCTAGTCTGTGAACTACTACTTGTGCACCAGAGCTACCAGTAATAAATCTAACTGTGAATAGGAATCTATAAGTAACATTGATGGTCTTCGGTATATAAACCTGTTAAATCAAAGCCAGTGATCAGAAGATTAATACCTGAACGTTGGAAGTGGGAGACTAGGCTCCATCCAGATCCACTTATGCTAGTGTTGTTCCATTCTATTATATTGTCTTACACAAGTATTCTGCAGTGGTATATTAATAAACGTGATCGTGTAACTTGCTACCATGTGTTTCTTTGTGTTCTCTATTCCTCATATCTTGTATTGTGCATGCAGCCTTCTATACCCAGTCAATTAGAACTCACATTACCCAAGTTAAACCTGTAGAAAAACAGGGCATAACATTGGCGGCAGCGGTGGTTCTTGATTCGGATAAAAGGTTGCATTACACTGCAAGTTTGGAACAGTAGAAGCATGGCAACAGGTCGAAATCTTCAGCCACTCGCACACATTCCCAAGTATGATTTAAACACGTATGATATCACCAGTTACTTAGACATAATAAAGCCAGTATACGATGTGGTATTTTATAATGACCGCGAAAAAATCGCCTGGGGAATTTTGCATATTATACAGTTGGGAGAAGCCGTTTCCCAACTTGTTGATAAGCCTACCTTTAAAGAATTTATCCACCAAATGGTGGCACAGAATACGCCAGAGAGTACCTGGAACCAGTTTCGATCCTTCGTGATCCGGACCTTAGATCCACTTTTGGGTTCCCCCGTCGCCCCCAAAATAATAAAAGTCGACGAGATCAAGTATGAAGGGGATATAAATGTGACCCTCATACAACTCTACAGATACGTGAGGACCACGTATAGCTATGAAGATTACGACCAACAAAATGAACTCTTATTCACCGCTTTGTTAAACATCCTCCCACCCCACATCACCGCCCATCTCGACCCGTATGGCTTATTCGAAGAACATATGCTCTCCATCAGAGAAGAATGCCTACACAGTTCGATGAATCCCCTATCCAACCCTTCAGCCCCTATCCAAGACTCCGTGCACCCTTCCAAAATGACTTCCGGTGAAAGTCCAACCCCAGTGCACTCTTCCTTGCCTCTATCCTCTCCGACCATCCCTAACTCTTCCCCCACCAACCCTCCGCAGCCCCCCCAACAAGCCCCGTATTCTAGCTATGCCTACCTATGTAGGCCTACCACAACCTATTTTCCCCATGACCCCAGAAATGTTCAGCTATCCCCCCACCAACAAAATTTCCCTTGTGACCGTTTTCCGTCGGTAGCTTGTGACCGTTTTCAGTCGGTAGCTCCCTTCCACCCCCACACAGTTCACACCCCTAGAAAACGTCGAAACCCCACACTCGTCTCGCCCTCTCATGTCAAACGAACTCGCCAGTCCCAGATAACCTCTAACCAGACCGAGACTGCCACCAAGAAAATCCCCCAAACTCGTCCTGTCAAAAAAACCCACCAACCCCAGATAACCGCTAACCAGACCGTGACTGCCACCAAGAAGATTCCCAAAATTCGTCATGTTAAAAACTCCAAATCAAGACATCAGTCCTCTACCAATAACCCCTGTTCTACACCTAACTTTTCCCCCACCAACCCGCCGCAGTCCCCCCAACAAATCCCGTTTCCTAACTCACTCACCTCTCACCACCCTGACCCTCCCACACGCGCCGTTAATCCTCCCCTCACACGTGACGACCTAGGGACCCAACTATGTTCCCCCCCTTCCCCCAGAAATACTCCGCTATTCCCCCACCAACAAAATCTCCCTTGTGACAGTTTTCCGTCAGTAGCTCCCTTCCACCCCCCCACAATTCACACCCCTAATAAACTTCAAAACCCCACACTTGACTCACCCCCTCATGACAGACAAACCCACCAACCCCAGATCACTTCTAAACAAACCGTCACTGCCACCGACACACCCCACCACTCTGATCCTCCCACACGCGCCGTTAATCCTCCCCTCACGCGTGACGACCTAGGGACCCAACCATGTTCCCCCCCTTCCCCCAGAAATACTCCGCTATTCCCCCACCAACAAAATCTCCCTTGTGACAGTTTTCAGTCAGTAGCTCCCTTCCACCCCCCCACAATTCACACCCCTAATAAACTTCAACACCCCACACTTGACTCACCCCCTCATGACAGACAAACTCACCAACCCCAGATAACCTCTAAGCAAACCGTTACTGCCACCGACACACCCCACCACTCTGATCCTCCCACACGCGCCGTTAACCCCCCCCTCACGCGTGACTCCCACCAAAGTGATTTCCCCCCCCTCATGCGTACCGAACACCTGCTCACCAGTCGGTCCCCCACCATCATGAGCCCCGCTAAACTTTCAACCTCCCCCTCTTCACCGTTACCCCACCCGCCCCAAATTCCCCCCCCAAAGATCCCGCTCGACAAAATACCACTCCCATTCCAATCCAGCCACAAAACTTTTTCCACCTTGGCTAAACCCCAAAATACTCTCTCTCTCGCCCCAAACAACATAATCAACCTCTCAACTTCAACCACTCCTCGAAATCCCATCCATGTCTCTCCCGGAAATAAAATCAGTCTAGATTCAACCCCTCTCAAACCACAACCCTGCCTGCCCAGACCCCCCCCACCATCTCCCTATCAAATCCCCACACACCAAACCTCCAAACCACCCGATCATAGTAAACTCTCAACCTTCAGCCTTACTCACCCTTCCCCAAACCCCACTCACGACCACAACTCTCTACACAATTCAACCCCTCTCAAACCACAACCCTGCCTGCCCAGACCCCCCCCACCATCTCCCTATCAAATCCCCACACACCAAACTTCCAAACCACCCGATCATAGTAAACACTCAACCTTCAGCCTTACTCACCCTTCCCCAAACCCCACTCACGACCACAACTCTCTACACAATTCAACCCCTCCCCAACACCAACCTCTTCCGCAACAACAACCCCGACTCGACCTGCCCGTTTCATCTTTAAAACCCCCCTATCACTACCCCCGACCGAAACCACTTAGACCCCCCTCCAAAACTGGCCCCGGGCCAGCTCGCCCCCCCAGACCCACATTCCTAACGACAAGAACTAACGGTATATCCACCCCGCCCTTCCAAAGTGAAAGTGAACCACCACCCCCTATTACCAGACTGTCACCCAGACTAACGGAGACTCTAAATACCCCCCCCCCCCCCCTTGATGATGATGATGAGATTATTGTACTAAATTGTTTTGAATATTTTCAATTCCTAAGCGATTGGGCATGATTCTATAAATTTACATGTTTTCCATATACTGTATATATTATTTTTTTCCCTTAGTCATACTACTTTTCTTGTTACCTACACTTTTCTGACTATCTTTTAAATTTGCTTTATACATTGTTAAACACTTTACCTCTTCTTAATTTCCTGTTCTTAATTATCTGCCTTTTCTTAAATTTACATGTTTTCCATATACTGTATATATTAATTTTTTTTCCCTTAGTCGTACTACTTTTCTTGTTAACCTACATTTTTCTGACTATGCTTCTTTTTACTTCACCCTTGAGGCTCGAGGACGAGCCTATAATGAAGGAGAGGGAAGTAAAATGCCCCAGAATGAGAAGCCCACCACAGAAGCCACGAACGAACACCACACAGAAACACCAAAAGAAAGGTCCACAGAACGAAAGGACCAGCTGACCGAGCCAGCCATTTCAGCCAGGCCCAAGCCCGCAGGGCTAAGCAGCTCATGGCCGCACCTTCTTTAACTTTTCTAAACTGACCATTTTTCCACACCTCACGTACACTAACCCCCTCGTGTCCTACACTCCTAACTACAAAGATGATGAACAGGAATATACATTCATATTAAAAACAACCATGCCCTGTCCCGACGTTGAGCCAATGCCAACACATCAGACAGCCATAATATTTATGTATGTTCTTACATCCGAGAAGTAGATTTTATATATATCTTAGAAGTTAAAACACCCACGTTTGTTCCTAGACCTCTTATATCATTTTCCATGACTAGTATAGATATATGTAACCCGTGCCCACTGCCCAGTCGCCCCTTGCATTTGTTCCTCTAGTAACTAAGTCTATAATATTAACTGCCACCAGCATTGATACATGGCGGCACTGTCCTTGCTACAAAGATGATGAACAGGAATATACATTCATATTAAAAACAACCATGCCCTGTCCCGACGTTGAGCCAATGCCAACACATCAGACAGCCATAATATTTATGTATGTTCTTGCATCCGAGAAGTAGATGTTATATATTTTAGAAGTTAAAACACCCACGATTGTCCCTAGACCTCTTATATCATTTTCCATGACGAGTATAGATATATGTAACCCGTGCTCAGTCGCCCCTTGCATTGTTCCTCTAGTAACTAAGTACAGTATTAATATTAACATTCCCTAACATCTTGTCTTGCCAGACTAAGCTTTATGAAGACCCATCGCCCCATAAATCTATGTATGCAATCCTTAGGTTAAGTATTTTTATCCGCCATTGTGTTCACCTTTTTCCATTTACTTTCCACAATTGTCATACGTCTTCCCCTTGCCTCCTTCGTATCCACAGCCCACACTACGCCAATTTACTTCGTGTCTTACACCTCTTACCCCAACCAGAGATTGTATAAGATAACCTGGTTACCAGTATCTGTCATAAGTACCCCGAAACAATAACTAAGTACCCCTACGAACTGCCGCTTTTGTTGGTATTTATATTTATATTTAATAGAAAACGCAGTTCCCAGGACCAACTAATAGTATCCATAACCCTCGGACTGATCACATAACTCTATCTTTTCCAGACTCATATACCACCCCATAGTTGCATTCCCCGGTAGCATATTTTGGCTAACGTATTCTACTGCCTTTTCAAACTTTCCATATCAAGTGTAGCCTAATGCCACCCCCACGCCCAGGGACCTTAGGGGCAAAATTTCCCTGTAGCCCTTGAACTCTCCCCCCCTCTCAGTAAGAATTCCCGCGCTTCTCGACTCTTGTCCGACCTAGCCTCTCTCTCATACCTCTTGAAGATCCTTGAATTGTCCGTTGCTAACGCTCTCCAACCTTTTATATATATACTCCTATCCAGCCTACCTTCACTTAGTAGGCCAGAACAACATTAGAACTTTACTAGCCCCTTGCATGCCATCTATTCTCTTACAACACATTCACAACCCTGCACCCAATGGTCGTCGGTGCGAGGCTAGCCGCCCCGCCAGTTACTAACTTCTATTGCCATACTTCCAGATAAATGTGGCAGAGTTAGCAACCCAGTCTCCACCACATCCAGCAAACTCTACAATTAACAACCAGCCGAGTAAAACCAGCTAGCTAAGGCACCTTCGGTTTTGGTATTAAAGACACCCACATCTGTCTCATACACAGAGGGTTATTATAAACACTGGTGATATGGCAAGCCCCTAGCCACAGCCGCCGGACGACGATCACAGAGAGAGTGCGCCCAGCTCCCCCTTTTGGCCCACCCGAGGAGGGAGACCCCCACCCCCGCGGAGGTATACCTGGCCCCTGTTTTGACTTTCGAGTCATTGCCAGGTAGCACAGGAATTCTTCCTATCAATGAACTAACCATGAATGACTAACACCTTTACTAACCTCTATTAACTCACAATAAACCATTTACCTTTCTTGCATGCTCTGATCACTAAATTAGCACCTCAGATATACCATAGAATGAAGATTGAACAATCTAGAGAGACGTTCCTATCACAGCTGTCCCCATCCTCCTCGCAAAGTAGATCCAGTCTCTCTCCCCTAAATACGTCCAGTATAGCCAAAATAGTACCTCTTACTAAGGCTCAGTTATATGAAATATAAAGGCTTTCCTATAGCCCTGTGCCACAACAGTAAATACCATCTTACCTAGTCTCCATTTCTATTGAGAGCTCAATTAAGTTCATAAGACTCGAGATCCCTACTGTCTACAGGGTCCAGAACCGAGCCTATAAATCTAACTCCCGCCCCCAGTCAAATCAGTTGAAAGCTAGACACCAACCAGGGGTCACTACCCTGCAGTTAACCTCTAGCTCTGCCCTTGTGTTGTTCCGGAGTGAGATCCCAGAACCGGCAGACTCCGTGGCAGATTTGGATGGAAGGACCTGCCCACGTATTTAAGAACTTCACACATATGGACACCCTGGACGGCCGCGGAACCAGTCGTTAGCCCCCAACATCATGGACGCAAGATAACCAGGACCAGACCCATCAGATACTACCCAAGATTCTCTTTAGCAGTACTACATCTTACTGTGCTGTTTAGAGATTTCACTAATTAAATATTTCTACGAAGTGGCTAAGACCTTGCCCAGTGTAATACAGACTTAACCATTCCATTTGGGACGTACTAAGCGATCAGTGCTCATTAATTAACAGGCGACCTTGACTCTCGTAATTACCTTATTCAGATATTAAAACTCTAGTGATATCTAACGTTCGCCCACTGATTTGCGTTCTATGTATTTCTGAAACAAGGATATAAAACTTAGATCAGTACCCCTCTGAGGTTACTCTAGAATTCCCGTGCTCTAAAATACGCGTGTCTAATCTAGTCTGTGAACTACTACTTGTGCACCAGAGCTACCAGTAATAAATCTAACAGTGAATAGGAATCTACAAGTAACATTGATGGTCTTCGGTATATAAACCTGTTAAATCAAAGCCAGTGATCAGAAGATTAATACCTGAACGTTGGAAGTGGGAGACTAGGCTCCATCCAGATCCACTTATGCTAGTGTTGTTCCATTCTATTATATTGTCTTACACAAGTATTCTGCAGTGGTATATTAATAAACGTGATCGTGTAACTTGCTACCATGTGTTTCTTTGTGTTCTCTATTCCTCATATCTTGTATTGTGCATGCAGCCTTCTATACCCAGTCAATTAGAACTCACATTACCCAAGTTAAACCTGTAGAAAAACAGGGCATAACATATATATATATATATATATATATATATACACAGTACTGTATATAAACAATGTTTTGTGCTCAAACCCTTCCGGCGGCACTCGGGATAAAACTATTATAATTGTAAATAATAGCGCTCACTATCTCTACATGAACTAAATACATAACCATATTGTAAGCAAAGCGGGTTGGTGGTTATTTGTGACTCGCTTGTTATAAACTTTTTGGCCAAACTCTCTCCCCCCCAATAAAACATTCCGACAGTGATTATTGGAGAGTGATTTGATTGTGGAAAAAGTTAGGTGCTATTTTGGTGTGTGTGTGTGTGTGTATGTGTGTGTGTGTGTGTGTGTGTGTGTGTGTGTGTGTGTGTGTGTGAGAGAGATAGAGATTAACTGGATGATTGATTAATTGTTTGATTGTTTATTTGATTGAGATTGTTTGTTTGCTCGTGATTGAATGGTTGATTGATCATTTATTTGTCTTATTAATTGAGATTGATGGTTTGATTGCTTCCTTGCTTGCCTGTTTATTTGTCAGATTGTTTAATTGAGATTGAGTGCTTGCTTGCTTGCTAGATTGATTGTTTACGTACTTGATTACTTGCTGGTTTGATTGACGTTTCTGTGATTTCAAGACTTTTAGACCCATTTGGTCGTCAATATTAAGACTTTTCGTGCGATTTAGGTGTCGATTTTATCCTGGCGAGCGATATTGAGCCTGGCATTTCGGAGGAACCGGCCTTTGGCCGGGATATATATACTTTATGAAGAAGGGGGTGGGGATATATATATTTGTTTTTACTTGATGGAGGTCTAGGGAGGAAACTAAAAAATGAATAAATACAAGAATAAATCGACCAATAAATAAAACGTCACCCCTTAACCTAACTTATAGTGTGTTCATAATAATGTGGCCACAAACCTTGACCACTAACCTCTATAACTCCCAAATATGCGAGTACATGTACCTACACTGTGGTCTCAATATCATTATACACTAAACCAACATGTATTATGATAGTTACACACACACACACTCACATACACACACACACGCGAGCGCACACACACACACACGCGAGCGCGCACACACACACACACACACACACACACACATATTTACGGTCACGGTGGCCGAGCGCGCTTAGTACTCTGTATTGGGAGCGCTAGCTCTGGTGTCGAGGGTTCAATCCCACGCGCCGGCAGGGGAAGTTCTCTCAAAAACTTTCCCTGGCCGTGAAGGCAAGGTCTGGACGGACCGCCTCGGGGGGCCCACAAAGTCTCCTGCCCACGTCCTACTCCTTCGGGAGTATGTAGGCGCTCTCGTTAGCAGCCAGGATCAGTCTATTGATCCCTTAGGATAAGATCTAGGTTAAGTCTGTGTATTTTCAGCCCCATTGGCTGCCGGCTTGAAATAAACCGATTATTTTTTTTTTTTTTTTTTTTATACTCACACACACATGTAAACGGTAAGGCATCTAAATGGACCAATTTAAGTAGCGGAGTACCCCAGGGATCGGTACTATACTCCGTTCAACATAAAGAGTCCGTTGGTAGGGCAGAACTTGACAACACTGCTTTACCCTCGCTATCAGCTGATAAGTTGATAATGGGGGCGAGAAATCATCTCTCTCTCTCTCTCTCTCTCTCTCTCTCTCTCTCTCTCTCTCTCTCAGGAATCGTCCCCTGGCTTGGTGTAGAGAGCCGATTTTACAACATAGCCACCAGCACAAATCGTTGTCTAGCAAACCTCTGCAGGAAGGAAAACGTGGGATTCGTCGACACCTGGGACAATTTCTACTACGATGACTATTTGTTTTCGGACGATGGAGTTCATCTGAACCAGGTGGGAGCAGCACGTTTTGGGCGTCTTCTCAACGATGCGGTGAAGGATTTTCGGAGAAGAAATCGACTCAGCACAGGACAACCAGGAAGGAGGACCGAAGACAGCGAGGATGGCAACCTGCGAAGGAATTAAATGGTAATCCGTCAAGAACCGCGAATTTGGATAAAGCTCCACCAACACGACCCAAATTCAAAACCGCCAGGGAAAACGACCGAGGACCGAGGACAGCCATGAATGTAAATGTAGATCCGACCAGAACCAAAAATTCAATTAAAGAACGTTCTGCGAGTTCTAAAACCGCAACTTTAAAGGTTTTCTATGCAAACGCTCGTAGCATACGCAATAAATTTTCAGATTTAGAGGAACTAGTGTTTACAAAAAATTATGATGTGATTGGTATAACAGAATCTTGGCTCAATACAGAAGATAGAGACTTTTTAGCAGAGTATTCACTTCCCGGTTATGTAATGTTTGAGAAAAGCCGAATAAATAAAAATGGAGGTGGCGTTTTTTTTTTATATCAAAGAAAGTCTTAACCTGACCCTCTTGTCAAAACCTCAAATTGTGAACGTCAACACATCTTTTGTGCTAATCAAGAATAATAAAGGTACAAAAATAATACTTGCATTAATATACAGACCTCCCGCTCAATCAGTGCAAACTGACCGAGAAATTTATGAACAAATTGCAGATGTAAGTAACTCACAAGATACCATATTTTTGGGCGACTTTAATTTACCTGTGACCAAGTGGGGCGATACTCTTACTTCACACTCCGGACATGACTTGTATGCGAACTTGCAAGAGAGTTCACTCTATCAATTTGTTCGATCGCCGACCCGTGGTAATAATGTTCTTGACCTTGTACTTGCAACAAAAGAAGAATTAATAGAGAATTTGAATGTTGGTAATGAATTCAGTAACAGCGACCATCGTACAATAACTTTCACTTTAAAGTTTACTAGTAACGAACCAAATAGCAGCATCGAAAAAGTCCCTAATTTCAAGAAAGCAAACTTTCATAAACTTAGAGCTATGTTTAAAGAAACTGACTGGAGCTTTTTAATTAACAATAACGAAATAAATACATCTTGGGAATTATTCTAAACCACTTACCTAAAAGCAGTGCAGGACTGCATACCATCGAAAATACGGCTTCCAGGCCTAAATAATAAGCCCAAATGGTGGAATAAAGATATTTCAAACTGTCTGCTTGCTAAAAAGTTTGCTAATGATAGATTAAAATCCTGACAAAATGACGAAGAACGGGTGAAATTTGTAGAGCTACGACGCAAAGCCAAAAAGTTAATTAAGCAAAGTAAAAAGACCCTGGAGTTACATGTTGCGAATCAAAGTAAAACAAACCCGAAAGAATTCTATAGTTATATCAGAAAGAAAAAAGTAGTTACTTCAACTGTTGGACCGTTAGTCGATGAAAATGGAGAATACACCAAAGACGAAGTACAAATGAGTAATGCCCTCAATACCTTCTTTGCATCAGTTTTTACAACCGAAGACCTCAGTGATATCCCTACACCATCGCCGATTCAGATTGATAATTCAGATGTTCTAAGCAATATCACCGTTACAGAGAGAGAAGTATTGAATTGTTTAGATAAACTCAAGGTAAATAAAACGCCTGAACCTGATACAATCTCGCCTAGAGTTCTAAAGGAAGCTAAGGATGAGCTCTCCAAACCACTGACATTGCTATTCAATGAATCCTTGCAGTCTGGGACTATGCCTGATCAGTGGAAGCTAGCCAACGTAACACCGATATTAAAAAAAGGCAGCAAATCCCTACCCAGTAACTATCGTCCAATTAGCTTAACCTCAATTGTATGTAAAATGCTAGAAACGGTCATAAGAGACAGACTCGTAAATCACTTAGAGGCAAATAACTTACTTAAAGATAGTCAACACGGCTTTCGCAAAAAACGTTCCTGTTTAACAAACCTCTTTGACTTCTTCCACGATATCCTCAACCTCTACGATGAGAGTAAAGCTGTAGTATTATATACCTTGATTTTCAAAAGGCCTTTGACAAAGTTCCCCACAAACGTTTACTGCTAAAACTAAAAGCGCATGGAATACAAGACGGTATGTTGAAATGGATAGAAAATTGGCTCAGCGACAGAAAGCAAAGAGTAGTCATAAACGGTAAGGCATCTAAATGGACCAATGTAAGTAGCGGGGTACCCCAGGGATCGGTACTAGGACCAATTCTCTTTCTAATTTCCATCAACGACATAGATGAGGGTCTCACCTGTACAATCTCAAAATTTGCTGACGATACAAAAATTGCAAATAGCGTACTCTCAAAGAACAAGTTGACGATATGCAACACAATCTAGATAATTGTCATGTTGGGCCCAAATTTGGCAAAGAGTTTCAATGCGGATAAATGTAAAGTATATACTACATATCGGATACCTAAATGAGAAAGCAAACTATTCGATGAATGGCACTCAGCTTAAGAATGTAAACAGAGAAACTGATCTGGGAGTAACAATATCGAGTAACCTAAAACCGAGTCAACAATGTTCAGAAGTTGTTAAGAAGGCAAACAAAATAATTGGCTTTATAGGCAGGTCATTTGAGCATAAATCCAAAGAAGTTATCCTAACCCTTTACAATTCCTTAGTCCGCCCTCTTCTGGAATACTGCGTTCAATCCTGGTGCCCCTTATTACCAAAAGATATAAACAAGCAAGAACGAGTTCAACGTAGAGTTACCAAATGAGACCTAGCCTAAAGAACAAACCATACAAAGAGCGTCTTAGAGAATTAAATCTATTTCCTTTAACCCAGCGCATATTAAGAGGTGACTTAATTCAAGTGTTCAAAATCATCAAAGGCATTGACAATATGAACTGTAGTAAGTACTTCACTATCGACCAAATCTAATTACACGCGGGGAAACGGTTGGTGTCAAAATCATCAAAGGCATTGACAATATGAACTGTAGTAAGTACTTCACTATCGACCAATCTAATTACACACGCGGGGAAACGGTTGCAAATTATTGGTAAATCTTTTATCTCACACGAATCTAAGAATTTCTTCTTGAATCGAAGTTGTCAACTTGTGGAATGGGCTTCCCCGAACGTTATAGACTGCATCACCGTTGATTCACTTATACTCCGCTTAGACAAATATCTCGCATCAAACCCGCGACTGACTGACTGCGTTTGTAAATTAATAACTTTATTTTATCCCCCCCTCAGTTATTAACCCATCTGTCCCCTACTAACTTCCTAATCCTGCCACGGACATTAGTTCCGGGCAGTAGTTCCCTTTCAATGTTCCTTACCCACTCTAAACCACTGTTTGGACACTTGTTCCTCAGTGTTTTGGAGGACAAGCAGCCTAGAAGGGTCACTAGACTGTTGTTGCTTGATTTCCTTTGTACTCCTCTCCCCCCCCCCCCCCACACACACACACAATAACAGACAGTCTAAAGGCCGATTCACACGGTCAATATTTTTATCCGCCGTCCCTTGAGGGCTGCGAATATCAAAAATTCCCCAATGAAATATGAACACCACGGCGAAATTTGCCTTCGAATTCTCAGCCCTCAAGGGATGGTGGATACAAATATGACCGTGTGTAAAGGCCAGACGGACAGTTTTGTTTCCAATTCTCTCCCCAGTCCTTCCAGGATTTTTTTTTTCTATGTGAATGAGGAGACAAAAGGCATAACTGCCTGCAGCGAGTGCTCCCCCAGATTTCAAAGAGTGACAGGGCTGAATCGAGGACGTTCGAGCTAAAATGCCTGGACACACAGAGTTTGAAGCATTTAAGTCATAGGAAGAGGGAAAGACTGATTTTGGGAGAGAGTTCCAGAGCTCAGCAGTTGAACAGAAGAAAGTCTGAGAATAGCGTTTCACTCTTGGGTTGGGAGTTGCACAGAGTAGGGGTGGGATTGTGTTGCAAGGCGGGTAGTATGTACCCTACGTAGAGGAGGTGGTATACATTGGGAAAGCTCTGAGGAACACTGATTATAATAATAATAATAATAATAATAATAATAATAATAAACGGTTTATTAAAGAATGGCAGCCTCATGAGCTGAAAATACACATTTACATTTAGTGGATGAACATGAGATGTACAGATATGAGGATGGTAAGCTTAGTTTACAAACAAAATAAATAAATACAATAATGATGCATGTGCAGAATACAAATTATCATAAAATAACCATGAGAGTAAGTGATATACAGTACATATACACTTTTATTTACTTACTCATATACAGAACAACACAAACGCTCACGTATGCACACAAACATACATACATACAGAAACTGTTTTTGTATGTTCAGGGTAAAGAAGAGGGTGCAGGTACTACAATGGGAGGTTAATCCTCGGTAGTGTAGGTGTGTGTGTGTGTGTGTGTGTGTGTGTGTGTGTGTGTGTGTGTGTGACAGAAGGCGAAATATGGAAGAGGTGCAGGTGCAGATGGAAGGGTGCAGGTACTACAATTGTAGTAGCGATAGAATAGTGAGAGAGATGCAACATTGCGGCGAAGAGAAAGAGATTGCAGAGAATTGGTGAGTGGCCGGGAGTTAATGATACGAAAAGCTTTCCTTTCTACTTTATCTAGGAGTGCGGTGTGAGAGGATCCTCCCCACACATGTGAACAATACTCCATACAAGGATGCACTGTGCCCCTGTACAGAGCAAGTAGCTGAGCAGGGGTAAAGAACCCCTTGAGGCGGTTGAGCACATCCAGCTTCTGGGAGGCTGCCTTAGCAAGACTGGTAATGTGGTCTTTCCAAATGAGAGCAGAAGAAAAAGAGACACCTAGAACATTGAGGATGGTGGGAGAGTTGCTGTAAAATTCCCGGCGAAATTCAAAAAGTGTTCACACGAGAGAGCCGAGTCAAATGTAGGGACTGGGGACGGAGAATGACCAAGCAGAATCCACATGTATCAATTTACATAGTGATATGAGTGCATCTTTGGACCACTCATGTTTGTAGAGGGTCTCAGGGGTGCAGGATGATGGTTATAATGAGCAGGGGTGAGATAAATACATGAGGTACGGCTGGTAAGCTCTAGTTGTTATTATTGGCAAGTCCTTTAATGCGGGCGGTTACAATACAATGATGGGAGCAATTAAAAGAAAACGGGCGATGGCAAACTAGTAAAATATTAACAATGGATATTGTACCAACTCACAAGATCGTATGAGTTTTGTTTTGGCAGACATAAAGAATAAACTTAAGATAAACCTAATGCGTCTGTTGGTGCTTGGGATTTAGTGGTATACACGACTGGTTGATGTTAGGTTAGTGAGATTGCCTCCCTATTTGGTTTATTATTATCAAGTGAATGAGTTGACCGACTTTTATCCTTCTTTTCATATTTCTGTAATTATTATTTTTACCTCTTCTTTCTTCTTATCTTCTCAGAATAGTATCATATATCTTCTTCGTACATGACCTGCTTAATATATAGTTTTTGTTTCTTGAAGTGGAATGGTATGAATGTAAACAAACACGCATTACTCAACGTCTTTTGTTTTTCGTGTGGTACGAAAGGTGGCCAAACAAGCGGCCAAGTCATTGTATTGGATATACGCCGACAACTGGGAGCGGCGAGTAGCTAAGAAACCAACCAGTTGGTTCCCTGAATTCCCCAGTGAAATATGACACCACGGCGAGAGTTGCCCTTCCAATTCTCAGCCCCCAAGGGACGGTGGATAAAAACATGTCCGTCTGAACCAGCCTTAAAGGAGGAAGAAGAGGAGAAGCCAGAAGGAGGAGGATATGAATGTAGATGATAAAACAAAATCACTTCTGTTATAGGTCTGCCAGTTAGGTCTAAAATAATATAAAGAATTTATGTTTTTGTTAAATAGTTAGGGATGGATGTAGAGTTCGGGCGCGCGGCGATCACCCTATTGTTTACATAGGGTGATCGCCGCGCGCTCGCACTTACGTTCCCATCTATTTCGACGCTATATTTTCTGGTATTTGCCCCCTGTCATTACTACATGAATACCGGTACTAGGTTAGGTTAAAATAGACGGGAACATGATGGGAAAGGTCCGACGCCACTATAGCCCGAATTCTACATTCTACCCAATAGTTATATCAACTAAGATACTACAGTTCAATAGTAAAATGTGGCGGCATGAAAGATAAATTATAATTAACAAAGAATATTTTGAATGAATCAAATTACTGGTGAGAGACTGAATGCTATAGAAGACAGACAAACAGATGGAGAGGGTGATGATAACACACATATAATAAAGAGGGAAGGAGAGACAATGGGTGATAATGATGGTAACAACGAGATAACTGATAACAGAACACCAAGGATAACACATTAATAACAACAATGAGAGATGATGAAGAAGATGAAGACGTGAATTTTATGGTAGCAAGAAGGAATGGAGGGTTGGATGTAATGACTAGAGTACCTACATACTTGCTGTATAATGTTTTGTTATCCGTGAATGTAATTCGTTTTCCAATTATTTAGGTACCGATATGTTTTATTAGTGTCTGTATTACAAATTGGTCTACAAATTCTATATAATGTATTTCACATTTAAAGTTAATTTTAAAACAATGGTTGACCTAGATAAGAACAGATACAACCCCATGTTTGTTGACTGTGTGGTAGGGTCTGTTGACTTAGGATCACCACACTGACCCACACACTCTCAAACTGTCTTACATCATTTCCCTCAACTGTTCGTATTTATTATGTTTCACAAAACCTCCCTGCTCATATAGGCTTTATAAACCTTCACTTCTTATTCGATTTACACACACAAATTACACACACATATATATATATATATATATATATATATATATATATATATATATATATATATATATATATATAACTATAATGTCAATAACCTCTCAACCATTCTGTTGAATTTGCAAATATGTTACCTATCTTTCCGTTTGTTATGTGTTCTGATCCGTTCAATTTTCCTTAACCGCTTCACCACCATTTAGTTGTTGTTGTTGTTGTTGTTGTTCCCCAAGCTGCCTGGCCGAACAGCCCCAAGGCCCCGAGTAAGGCCAAGGCCATAAACGAGTGCCCCCACCATTTAGTAATGTTCATCACATTCTGGTTACCATTAGATGATTTTCTTTAGTTTGTAATCTACCTCAAGTAGGTAAATACGATCTCAATAAACCCTCTTAGGTCAGAGGTCCTTCTTAAACTGCGTAACATTATTTAATATTAGCCACAATCAAAGGTAAAAAGCGTCATGCTGCTGAAGGGGTTAAAGTGATCGTCGGCCCTCCCTCCCCTTAGAAATGAGACAATTAACAGAGTGACTCGGCCTTATATTTCTTGCAGGTGACACTAAAGAGGTCATTTACAGCTTGGAATGTGCAAGTACAAACTACTATGTACTACGGTGTACGGCATTTCGTAGACTGGTAACTAGTTATAAAAATGAACGAGGGATGATCGATATATCAAACCAATGTATGATGTATAGAAGTTAAACATGTATACCATATAAGTTAAACGCAGTTTTAATTTACTAGTGAATTTAATGATAAGAAGTGAGACACTTATACACTGACTATAACGCATCACTCACAATGGTATTAACAATAAATGTACTTACAGGTTTTCTGTCGAACATCCCGCCACCTGGTAGATCAACTGGTAGATCAACTTACCTGGAATAGACAAAACAAGTGAAACATTAAAGTCCTGTATCAACATAGAAGCGATTCATTCGTGACCGCCCCCTCATGGATGGAGACGTCTGACAATACATACATACAGTATATAGATCAACACAGTAACAGTAATAGTATCTTTCAATTACATCAGGTGAGTGATTCAATGTACTGTACATACCTTAACCCTTACAGTAACGGTGCCGTCCTTTTACATTTATTCTGGCTACTATTAGACGATTGTATTAAGTTTAAAAAGGATTTCCAGCAATTAACAGGCTTCGAACTATCTCGCTTAACCCTTTTCACTACAAAATATGCAGGCTTCGAACTATCTCGCTTAACCCTTTTCACTACAAAATATGCAGGCTTCGAACTATCTCGCTTAACCCTTTTCACTACAAAATATCATTCTTAAGCTACACAAAATCGTCCAAGCATACCTAGAATAAAACTAAAAAGACGTCGCTGGTACAGAAGGGATTACAGTAAATGTGCTACTATACTAGATTTCCTATTAAATGTGCTACTATACTAGATTTCCTATTAAATGTGCTACTATACTAGATTTCCTATTAAATGTGCTACTATACTAGATTTCCTATTAAATGTGCTACTATACTAGATTTCCTATTAAATGTGCTACTATACTAGATTTCCTATTAAATGTGCTACTATACTAGATTTCCTATTAAATGTGCTACTATACTAGATTTCCTATTAAATGTGCTACTATACTAGATTTCCTATTAAATGTGCTACTATACTAGATTTCCTATTAAATGTGCTACTATACTAGATTTCCTATTAAATGTGCTACTATACTAGATTTCCATTTTTTTTTCACCACGATCAGTCCATGTCAGTTTACTGAGGTATGCAGAAAGGTATGCTGGGGAACATTGAGTGCGGGGGTTGGGGACACTAGAACTCCTATAGGATCTCTAGGGGACACCACTCCTCCCCACCATTGAGTGCGGGGGTTGGGGACACTAGAACTCCTATAGGATCTCTAGGGGACACCACTCCTCCCCACCATTACTACTGTGGCTAATACTCTGAACAATAGTACCAGTAACATTTATATTCGTTTGTTCTATACATTTGTAACCTTACAAAAGTCCATTCTTCATAATTGTCTCTGGTACAACACACTTATAAAAATCTCTCTCTCTATCTCTTACATCGACTTTCATCTTTTCACGCCCATCAAATTTCTTTTCTACCGCCACTGTCCTTTTGTATCCGTGATAATGAACCGATTGTGAGGTGAGTAATGCTGATAAATGACTAATGGTAATGAGGATGATGGTGCGGATTGTTGCATCAGTTAAAACAACATAGGTTTCCTTATCCTCTTTAGTTAAGTTAAATAGCTATGAGGAAATGTAAACGAAGATGGGATACTTAACATATTTTATATTCGGGGACTAGGAAATATCGAGAGAAGGCAGTAGAATAATATTATAATAATATAATAACACAATAATAATCATAAATATATTTTTCTTCTACACGTCAGCCTAATTTAACTATACCCAATATGCTCTCCTACTCTGTTATAGTCCTTGGTTTTCTACCATAACACTGTCCATACTGTCTCCACACACTATGTAGCGCATTGTATCGTGTAGAATCACCGAGTGACCTACAGGCTTGAGCTTACTACCGTAATGTCTCCACACACTATGTAGCGCATTGTATCGTGTAGAATCACCGAGTGACCTACAGGCTTGAGCTTACTACCGTAATGTCTCCACACACTATGTAGCGCATAGTATGTGTAGAATTACCTTGTGACCTACAGGCTTGAGCTTACTACCGTAATGTCTACCCACACTATGTAGCGCATAGTATGTGTAGAATTACCTTGTGACCTACAGGCTGGAGATCACTACCGTAATGTCTCCACACACTATGTAGCGCATAGTATGTGTAGAATTACCTTGTGACCTACAGGCTTGAGCTCACTACCGTAATGTCTCCACACACTATGTAGCGCATAGTATGTGTAGAATTACCTTGTGACCTACAGGCTTGAGCTTACTACCGTAATGTCTCCACACACTATGTAGCGCATAGTATGTGTAGAATTACCTTGTGACCTACAGGCTTGAGCTTACTACCGTAATGTCTCCACACACTATGTAGCGCATAGTATCGTGTAGAATTACCTTGTGACCTACAGGCTTGAGCTCACTACTGTAATGTCTCCACACACTATGTAGCGCATAGTATGTGTAGAATTACCTTGTGACCTACAGGCTTGAGCTTACTACCGTAATGTCTCCACACACTATGTAGCGCATAGTATCATGTAGAATTACCTTGTGACCTACAGGCTTGAGCTCACTACCGTAATGTCTCCACACACTATGTAGCGCATAGTATGTGTAGAATTACCTTGTGACCTACAGGCTTGAGCTTACTACCGTAATGTCTCCACACACTATGTAGCGCATAGTATGTGTAGAATTACCTTGTGACCTACAGGCTTGAGCTTACTACCGTAATGTCTCCACACACTATGTAGCGCATAGTATCGTGTAGAATTACCTTGTGACCTACAGGCTTGAGCTCACTACCGTAATGTCTCCACACACTATGTAGCGCATAGTATGTGTAGAATTACCTTGTGACCTACAGGCTTGAGCTTACTACCGTAATGTCTCCACACACTATGTAGCGCATAGTATGTGTAGAATTACCTTGTGACCTACAGGCTTGGGCTTACTACCGTAATGTCTCCACACACTATGTAGCGCATAGTATGTGTAGAATTACCTTGTGACCTACAGGCTTGAGCTTACTACCGTAATGTCTACCCACACTATGTAGCGCATAGTATCGTGTAGAATTACCTTGTGACCTACAGGCTTGAGCTTACTACCGTAATGTCTACCCACACTATGTAGTGTATAGTATCGTGTACAATTACCTTGTGACCTACAGGCTTGAGCTTACTACCGTAATGTCTCCACACACTATGTAGCGCATAGCATGTGTAGAATTACCTTGTGACCTACAGGCTTGAGCTTACTACCGTAATGTCTACCCACACTATGAAGTGTATAGTATCGTGTAGAATTACCTTGTGACCTACAGGCTTGAGCTTACTACCGTAATGTCTCCACACACTATGTAGCGCATAGTATGTGTAGAATTACCTTGTGACCTACAGGCTTGAGCTTACTACCGTAATGTCTCCACACACTATGTAGTGTATAGTATCGTGTAGAATTACCTTGTGACCTACAGGCTTGAGCTTACTACCGTAATGTCTCCACACACTATGTAGCGCATAGTATGTGTAGAATTACCTTGTGACCTACAGGCTTGAGCTTACTACCGTAATGTCTACCCACACTATGTAGCGCATAGTATCGTGTAGAATTACCTTGTGACCTACAGGCTTGAGCTTACTACCGTAATGTCTCCACACACTATGTAGCGCATAGTATGTGTAGAATTACCTTGTGACCTACAGGCTTGAGCTTACTACCGTAATGTCTACCCACACTATGTAGCGCATAGTATCGTGTAGAATTACCTTGTGACCTACAGGCTTGAGCTTACTACCGTAATGTCTACCCACACTATGTAGTGTATAGTATCGTGTAGAATTACCTTGTGACCTACAGGCTTGAGTATACTACCGTAATGTCTCCCCACACTGTGTAGCATATAGTGTCAGTATCGTGCAGAATCACTGAGAATCACAGTATAAGTGAGCGTCCATTATTTGATAGCTCAGTACTTACATGGATACGGTTTACATTGTAGCCGGTCGTTATATTAGATCGTGGTATTAGATTGTGCAAGACAGTCAAGCAGTCAGTTAAACAATCAGTCACACCAATCATACGTGTCAAACAGTATATACTCAGTTAGTATATTTAAAAGTAGTTAATTCATCAGTCAATACTTCTATACAGTTGCATATCACGTAACCTGAATATTTGACCAAATATATTGGATAAAAACTATTTTTAATATGGGTGCGCACATCTGTTGTCTTACATACTGTATATTTGTTCACAGGCGTATCTTTAGCGTGTGAGGTGGTGGAACATAAATGAACGTGTGTGTGTGTGTGTGTGTGTGGGGGGGGGGTATTCTAATAAATATAGTTAACGATATAAAAAAATAAAAAATAAAATAAGTTGTCTCATAATCTATCTTGAAACAATTATTTTTTCTATAAACATTGCCCCCGCTCTCCCAACATATCTTCGTTTTCTATACAATTTCTTTCGGACTATTCTTATTAAATGTTCTCACGTTTCTTATCCCTGCCAGAGATTTTCAACCTTTCTCAGCCATCTTACCATATCTTCAGGGCACATACAGTAACGTCCAATGAATACTAAGTATGGGAACTGATAGGCAATTCTTGAATCTTGGCTCTGGGGGAGTGGTTGTGGTTTCAAACTTTTTCAATCGTATTTTCTTTGGACGATTTTCAAACTGGAAATGGGGTGATGCTAGAAAAGGCGTCACAATAGAGCTTTCATTGTTAATTTGCAATATTCTCTAGTATTGTGGTAATATTTCTGGGATCTCTTGCATTGGTGTTGGAAACTAGATTAAAGATAGATTAACTTAGGCGACTGAATTTGGAACATTTGATATTACAACAGTAGGATGGAAGACTAGAAGGAGATCATTAGAGCGAACATGTGCAGAAAACGGAATAATATTGTCAATTTGTTTTACCTCAGAACAGTATGGTTGTTGCACTTACCTGAAATACAAGACATACACAATTAGTGACGGCCTGAATTACTATTACAGATTTGTTTGCTATATATATCCGTCTAACAACAAACATATTATCATTAATAACATTGCTAATCATAAAAAAACCATATATATAATGACTTCTGTATACATTTGCACACTTCTTTTCTATCCTTTCCCAAAGACATACCCTGTTCTATTAATTTGTGCAATAAGCTTCATTGAACTAATCCATAACATTAAAGATGGATTTGCTTCAACCAGGGTTTAAGCTATCCATTTCTGTCTCACTCCTCTTCCCTATGCTCTCTCTCGTCTTCCTTAACGTGTTCCCTTGTCAATATGAACCTAAGCCCAGTAGGTCGAAAGTCATTATGGCTGAAACTTCTTGATAACGGATTATCTTACTAATGCCGGTACGAATGGGGGAGGGGGGGGGGGGCTGTAGATAGAGGGAGGCTAGATGATAACGGGAGATAAGACAAAAATAAAGCAAATGGTAAAGACTATTTCCATGTACAGTAGGCTAAACTCAAAGTTAATGACGGAAAGAAAATAAATTATTGTGTAATATCGAGTATTTTGGGCGACAGTGAAATATACTTTCTCTGTAAGGTGAATATAATAATTGTAATAGGAGCATGAATAATAATGAAACAAATCAATAACAACTCATCTATACGTGGAAACTGTACTGATATTGTACTACCGATGATTACACCACCATTATAATATATACAACATGGTATTATAATGGTCTCCCGCTTCAATATTACATCACAACAAAACAAAAATTAAACTGATCACATCATCACAATATCATGCCTTTCACAGCTGAAGCCCCTTTACAAACATTCATCAATATTTTCATAACTACAACTCACGAGCACTCATAACCAAAGTTCTCTTTTGTCTCGCTACAGGTAAAGAGAAACCGAACTTTCCTTTCCCTCCGTTGACTTGAATCAGAGTAAGTTGAGCATCAGTTATCTAATATCTGGAGAGTGGGGGGGGGGGGGGCGTAATAATCTGCGTAATAATCCCTTCAGCACCATAACACCTTTCTACCTTTGATTCTGGCTAAAATTAGAAGATTTTACGCAGCTACAGAAGGACCTATGTTAGTAAGATGGTTTATTGAGATCGTATTTACCCATTTGAGTCGTACTGGTAGATTATAAACTAACGAAAATCTTCTAACGGTAACCAGAATATGCCGAAAATTACGTAATGGTGGTGAAGGGGGATCAGCACGACGTAGACATCATACTAAAATATATAAATTTGCGTATAATTTACAACCTAAAGGGTAATACAATTTATGGCATACATACAACAAAATAATATGCAACATTGCTGGATATCAAGGTAATTCAAACACCGCTCTAATAAAAACCCAGCTTATGACAATTCAACTTATCAAACCCACCATAGTTCATGTAGTTTATCCTAATTTAAACATGACATATTCTAACCCAAGCTGAAGTAAACTAAACTAATTCACCACAGCGAAATAAAACCCAACCGAAAAACCAATACCAAAGTTGATCCTTTGTATTCCATTACTCTTATTCAATAAATACTGTACATAGTACCGGCACACACACACACAAACAATCACACCCACACAAACACACACACACCCACACACACAGCCCGTAGCCTAGTTGGTAGAGCTCTCGTCTCACACACGAGGGGTCGGGGGTTCAATCCCCGGCCGGGCGGAGACAAATTGGGCTGGTCTCCTTTCATGTGTTAGCCTCAGTTCACCTAGCTGTAAATAGGTACCTGGAATAAGTGGACGACGTTGTGACGTCCCATCTGGGGTAGGCAAAAATGGTACAAGGCGAGATGGGTATCATATGGTTCACCTAAGCTGATGGCTACCTAAGCCTTCGGGCGAGACGGTACCGTCTATAGTGAGAATGGTACCATACAGATCCACCCTAAGCCTTCGTTTCCAATGTCGCCAATTGGCTAAAATACAGACTACACACACATCCACAGCCATTCCAACAGTACATAAAACACTTAACATGCATTTCACGCAATACATTCCCAGTTAAGGAGGCGCGATAATAATGAGCTTAGCTCGCATTGCGTGGATTCCCCTTGACGAACAAGTAACTGAGTAACACACACCCACACACACGAAAAAAAGAAGGTCCCACCGTTTTCCCATTCTTATGTAATCTATATTAAATTTACAGAGGAGCGACCATTACTTGCATTACTGTATGTCCAAAGGCATTTCAATAATTATAATGCAAGAATGTTTCCTTCTATTGGTTTTTTCCCTTTTCCTTTCTATGTTTTATTTCTTTATTTAAGTGACATATACAAAGTGGTGTCCTATCTAGCATATTTTAACACACACACACACACACACACACACACACACACACACACACACACACACACACACACACACACCCTTAACCCCTAACCTTCAGGATATGGAGGCTACAATAATTATGTTGCTTTGTTAAGTTATATAATACTGTACATAAGGAAACTAATGTTTAGGAATAAAACAGGTAATACAAACAAATAGATCATATTAGGTCAATAACAATAATATCTATAAAATGCAATTTAGTTAAAGTTGAACAATATGAAAGACAAAATACCACACATGAACGAAAATTGTACAGGGACAAGATAAACCGGTTATGGATACACAAACAGCAGGAATAAAAAACGACAAAAACAATATTGGATTCCAAATGTCACCCAGAAATTACACGCCAGTCGACCAGTAAATATACACACGATAAAAGTGCATCGTAACCTTCAAATGTCACAACATAATGATGTCGGAATAATATGAAAAATAATAGTTCATTATGTTGTGTGTTCTCTTATGATCTGGTGTCAGTATGGGTTGTACAAATGGGTTTGTTTACGTACATGTTATTGTATTGTATTATACTGTTCTACGATACACTCACGGACAAAACTTTAGTTCTAATATGCTGGTCCATTATATGTCATAATAATAGTAGTCCTGTACAAATCAAGATAATTATTCTATGTTATAATGGATTAGTCTACAACTTGACATTATTCCATGGAATCTTATATCAATTATCATCAAACTCTATAATGGGATGTTAATATTGTCCGTAAGTACCGTATTGTACATAATCACTACGTTGTTAACCTCATACTATCGAGTAACACAGTGTTGAGTTCACTTTTACTCTTTAATTGTTATCATCACTTAACAAATCACCTGAAACAAAATTGTCAACAAAATCTACACTGCTTCGCTCTCTTCCTTACATTTTCTGAATTTCTTAACTATCTCTCTTACATCAGTATTTTACATATTCCATTCACCTTACAAGTTATTATCACCTTCATTTACATATTCCATTCACCTTACAAGTTATTATCACCTTCATTTACATATTCCATTCACCTTACAAGTTATTATCACCTTCATTTACATATTCCATTCATCTTACAAGTTATTATCACCTTCATTTACATATTCCATTCACCTTACAAGTTATTATCACCTTCATTTACATATTCCATTCACCTTACAAGTTATTATCACCTTCATTTACATATTCCATTCATCTTACAAGTTATTATCACCTTCATTTACATATTCCATTCACCTTACAAGTTATTATCACCTTCATTTACATATTCCATTCGCCTTACAAGTTATTATCACCTTCATTTACATATTCCATTCACCTTACAAGTTATTATCACCTTCATTTACATATTCCATTCATCTTACAAGTTATTATCACCTTCATTTACATATTCCATTCACCTTACAAGTTATTATCACCTTCATTTATATATTCCATTCACCTTACAAGTTATTATCACCTTCATTTACATATTCCATTCACCTTACAAGTTATTATCACCTTCATTTACATATTCCATCCACCTTACAAGTTATTATCACCTTCATTTACATATTCCATTCACCTTACAAGTTATTATCACCTTCATTTACATATTCCATTCATCTTACAAGTTATTATCACCTTCATTTACATATTCCATTCACCTTACAAGTTATTATCACCTTCATTTATATATTCCATTCACCTTACAAGTTATTATCACCTTCATTTACATATTCCATTCACCTTACAAGTTATTATCACCTTCATTTACATATTCCATCCACCTTACAAGTTATTATCACCTTCATTTACATATTCCATTCACCTTACAAGTTATTATCACCTTCATTTTCCGTTAGCCCCTGTTCTCACAACTCTCATATCCCGAATAACCTGCTCCCTACCACACACACACACACACACACACACAATATCTCTCACACACACACACACACACACACACACACACAATATCTCTCCCACACACACACATCCCTCCATGAATCACGGCCATTCACCAGTAAACCCGGTGTAATTGGTTGATGGTTGATGACACTCTTAGACATCAACCACAGATACAATATATACTGTCTTTATGTGTATACCGTTACTTGACTTTATCTACTATACTCTCATTGTCTGTTAATCCTCTAAATTGACAATCTACGCAACGTTTTCATTCACGAGGTAAATCTATATACGGTACACATTTGTCTATCTAAAATTCTAAAAACAAAACATACGTGAATACAAATATAATTGATACCCCCTTCTCCCCTGTCATCATATCCGCCACGGTAATCTCCCTTACATTAAACCTCTGCTATATTCACAATTTCCTCTTTCCTTTTCATATCAAGAATAACTACCGCTTACGTTTCTCTTCCACTCGTGTGTGTGTGTGTGTTTGTGTGTATTTGTGTGCGTTCGTGCGTGTGTGTTATTATGATTGTTTAAGAGACCTATTGTGCTCTCGCTCTCCTCCTTCATTCGACCTGCCACCTTCCCTCCAACGATGTACAATAACAAGACATTCCCCTACTGCATCTTTCAGTCCTCTCATATTAAGTTCCTATCTTACCTTCCTTCTTTCCTTTTACCCTCCTTATCTCCCTTCTTACATGGTCTTGTTGTATTGTTGTTAATTTAGTATTGATACTATCCTCAGGTTATGCTTAATTTTACATTATTATATTTTCGTTCAAGCTATATCATATTTACTTTATCGACGATTTTGTTTTTCTATTTCGGCTATATAAACTTACATTTCTCTACACCTTTTATAATTAGGCTAGTGCGCGCGCGCACACGCACACACACACGCACACACACACACACACCCCCCCCCCCCTCCCCGTGGCGTAACTGATAGCGCGTCTGGCTCACAACCAGAAGGTCCCGGGTTCGAGACCCGGGCGGGGAAGAGACATTTGGGCAATAGTAGGGTCATTTGCTTGGAATCCGTGACCATTTTGTTCCTACCTTTTTCTCTCGATGGATTTGACAACCTGAACCATTTTAAAGGAAAATTAGCTCCTATGCCCCTCTGAAAAATTACGGCTAACTCTGCTAGAGCCCAATATTCAAATTGGCCGCCAACGCCATCTTGAAAAACATGAAATGTAATATCTCTGGCATCAGATGAGCTACAAGGACGAATGAGGTGTCCTTTTTCACTAATTCTGGCATTACAAATCCACTGGAATGGTTATTGTATTGTATTGTATTGTATATTGTATTGTTATTGTATTGTATTATACTAATTGTACATACTAATCTGCCACTTCACTGTCACTACATGATTCACTGTATGAGCCACTATCAGAATCACTGTCCTCACTTTCGCTGCTATCATCACTGTTGTGCTCTGCCTGCGGATTTGTAGGTAGTGGTATGGATGGGGGAAGTGGGGGCTGGGTTGAACGGACAGGCAGACATAGGCCATTTACAAGATGCCATCCATGGCCGATCGGTGAGGGGTGACTTTGGAGCTGGTAATGCTTTTGCAAATATGCAAGATAGTTTGCAAGCTCCAAGTGTGGACGGAGACTGTCCAAGTCAGGCACAAGTCGGATAGTGCTTTTTTTCTTCTGAGCTCTCCACTTCGATGCCCTCGCATCTCCCAGGGTCTTGCTTTTGGTATCACCATAGACATATCGAATGACAAACCGCTCCAAATCACTGATGACCTGTTCTGTGACTAGGAGCTGTGTACCACATGCTGCTAGCAGGTCGTGTGCCTCTTTAGACTTCTCCAGACGATCTACGATGAGCTTCTTGCTTGCTCCATAGAAGCCAGAGTTGTGGTCACACCCAGTGAGGACATGAAGTGGTATGATGGATCCAGCCATTGCCTCACTGCACAAACATCGGGCATTGATAAGCTGATGTTTGCGTTTCACACACAGGATTCCTGTTGTCTTCTGAGCAACATATGCCGCTTGCACGTAGTTGTCTGTGTCCTCTGTGTCAAGAATGACAGCTGCTGTGTAGTTGTCTGACCGGAGCACACTATATATGGTGAGCATTGCCGTATCTGCCTCTGCATGGGAGCATGTGAGCTCTGGCACAAGCTTGCCTGTGGTGAGATTCTTTGCAGTGCTGCCAACTACACAGTAGATGATCTCGGTGCTAGTTGTTGCTGCTGTTCTCTGGAATTCCGTTTGAAGAAATGCCTGAAGGCAGATTTTGTTCTCAGGTTTACCCAGGAGAGCATGGAAAACTTTACTAGAAGGAAATTTATCTTCTGACTTCATGAAGACATTGCTGATTGGCAGGTTTTTTTGGCGCAGTATTCTCTCACTGTCCTTGATCGTGTAATTCTGATCATATGAATCATTGACGCAAATGATGCGCTCAGCATGCTTGCTGAGTGCACCAACTTCTCTGCATAATCTCCCCAGGTATACTTGGTACCGTCTCCCTTCTCTCTGTCTTCAATGGTAGGAGTTGTTAGGCGCCAGATGAGGCCCATATCAATAATAGACGTGTATACATCAGGCTCTGGAATGACAGTCATAGTTAGTTTTTGTTGAAGCTTGCTTTTTTGTGCCTTACGGATGGTTCCATTGATGTTGAAGATGAAAAGGCACTCGGCTGTAACACGATGCTGCAGGACTTCTTGAAGTTTGAGGGCACCACTCGTTTCAACCAGTCCGAGAACAGAGGCCAAGGCATTACGCTCCATTTCCTCAGTCTTTCCCTTCAGGTTTTCACCATCTGCTTTCTTCAATTCCTGAGTTGAAAAGTTCAAACGCTTGCTACGGGGAACTCTGTCGTTGAGAGACTTGGTCTTGGAATACACTCTCTCATTCATCTTGCGCCCTGGCCAATGCATGGATCACACCACAAATTCTTTGCACCGATGTGTCAGGAGGAGGAGTACTTTGATCAGCTGGTGGCTTCCTGAGAGGTGGTTCCCCACGCTTCGCTGTCTTGTATGGGTTGACTTTTTGCATTTAACTTCCGAGCTCTTTGAGAGTTGTCGAGAGGTTTGATGCAAAGTTGGCACCGGGAACTGGTCTATCCTCGTGATTCTCGGAAGGAAGTTCTGTATCAAATGATTCTGGCTGCACAAACATGACATTAGTGCGGTGTGACTGGCCAGCACCGGTCAGTGTGTCGCTCTTGAAGTCATCGTTGTCGACTATAGCGATAGCAGGCTTACCCTCAGCTAGTTCGAAGGGGCAATCAGATGAGCACTTGAGGTCATTGACCACCCAAAAATCTTGCAGCATAAGTACGTCATTGTAACTGATGCCCAGTCCATCTTTGTGCATTATGTCGACTATCTCCCTACTCTTGGTCAGTCCATGTAGCAAGACAGAGAGATTTATCTCAAATGCAGTGCGTCTTCCAGTGATGTAGCTTGTGAGGATAGATGCAATCGATCGGACGGATGGACTGTCATCAATTGCAGACTTATTTGGGTGTTTCAGCCATGTGAGCAGCTTCAGCAGGAGCTCACTGAGGTCTTCTTTTCTCTCCAACTCGTGTATATATGGGAGCCAGGGAATAGTATTTGTCCTGATGACTTGCTCTTTGAGTCGTGCCGCAACATTCATCACCAACTGATCATTGCTGACACCCAATGAAGATATTGCCGCCTCGATGTATGTACCTGCTGCTGTTGTATCATATACCAGTTCACTCACATTCTTTTGAATGCGTTCATGAAATCCGATGTCTTCCCCAAATTCATTGATGAGAATTTCCTTTAAGTAGCTGGATTTTACTACTGAGTTATGTCCGTGATTTGAGATAATGCGCTTATAGTCCTGCAGCAGGCCTTGCTGTGTGCGAATTTCATGGTCTTTGAAGATGACTTGACGAATATGATGAAAGAAGAGAGCTTGGGCCTCTCGGAGGTTTACACGCTGCAGATGTGGAGTGCTTTCATCTGAAAGGGGCTTGTGGTCGCTTACATATTTGCGCCAGCACGCACGATGGTAGCGGATTTCCAACCCAAATGCTGTTTGACTATCTGGGATGGATGCAATCAGAGTGTCAAGTCTCAATCTCATGACCTCATCTTCCAGACGGACAGTATGTAACTTGAATTTAGTCCAGGCATCTACTGTTGATAGGAGTAAAATCTGCTTGTCACGATCACTACTCTTGTAGTGATCTTGATAGTAGTACTCTTTCATGCACCACACACATAGTCTTATCGTGAAGGACACCCATACTGGAGCGGAGCCTTTTAGGTGCACTGGCCTCTGGGAAAGGGTCTTGTTGATCTGATGCTTCATCTCTTTCAAGACGTTCCTCGGATTTGTGTTTGCGTTTTTCGGCTTAAGAGAGCTTGCGCTTGCTGGATAATGATGTGTAACAAGTGCTATGCATGTGGTGACCCTTTGGTCCCTTCTCCCAATCCACATTTTCATGTATATGTTGAAACTTATCAAGTTCTTTCCATTGTAAAGACTTTTCCCGGATGAATTCCCACTTCTCAGGTGTAATGTTTTCCAAACGATCATCTGCGGTATATCGCTTACCACAGAGTAAAATGCACTCGTATTCATTTAATGTCTTGTCTGGTAACTCTTCACTCTCTCTTCTATTATCCATTATTTCGGTCACTTCACAAGTCGGCGATTTTCATCAGATGGGCATGCGATCCATCTGAAACAGTAAAAAAGTAATATTAGATATACACCGCAGGCAGAGAACAACAGTGATGATAGCAGCGAAAGTGAGGACAGTGATTCTGATAGTGGCTCATACAGTGAATCATGTAGTGACAGTGAAGTGGCAGATTAGTATGTACAACTAGTACAATACAATACAATAACAATACAATATACAATACAATACAATACAATAACCATTCCAGTGGATTTGTAATGCCAGAATTAGTGAAAAAGGACACCTCATTCGTCCTTGTAGCTCATCTGATGCCAGAGATATTACATTTCATGTTTTTCAAGATGGCGTTGGTGGCCATTTTGAATATTGGGCTCTAGCAGAGTTAGCCGTCATTTTTCAGAGGGGCATAGGAGCTAATTTGCCTTTAAAATGGTTCAGGTTGTCAAATCCATCGAGAGAAAAAGGTAGGAACACAATGGTCACGGATTCCAAGCAAATGACCCTACTACAAGTCTCCTAACGGTGTAGCCTCTGTTCACCTAGCAGTATAAATAGGAACCTGGTATAAGTGGACGAAGTTGTGACGTCCCATCTGGGGTTGGTGATCGGTTACAAGGTGAGATGGGTATCGTACTGGTCAACCTAAGCTACTGGTCAACCTAAGCTACTGGTCAACCTAAGCCTTCGGGTGAGACTGGTACCGTAGTGAGAATGGTACCGTACAGATTAACCCTAAGCCTTCGTTTCCAGATGTCACCAATTGGCTAAAATACAGACTACACACACATCCACAGCCATTCCAACGATACATAAACACTTAACATGCATTTCACGCAATACATTCCCAGTTAAGGAGGCGCGATAATAATGAGCTTAGCTCGCATTGCTTGCGTGGATTCCTCTTGACGAACAAGCAAGTGAATGAATAACATGGCTCCCCCTTCACTACACTTTATTAGGGATTTAGCTCGTTGCAAAAGATCCTTCATATATATTTAATAATTAGTTTGGGGTATATTAGTAATTGGTGAGAGAAGCATAAGGGAGGAGGGGTGTACTGAATATACATTATATTAATGACTACTGTATATGTGACATTATGTGCAAATAATACGGAAACCAAAACAAACATCTAGGTAGTCTGTAAACTTAATTATGACGTCATTAATGGTAATTAATGATGATCAAGTTTTAATATTACCAATAATACAATATTACTACTACTACTACTACTACTACAAACCCCCCTTACCCTCCTCCCCCCTCCAAAAGTACTAACCTACATTCTCATGATAATAAGACTATTAAAATACTATATTTTTTTGTGCTGTATATTGAGCAGGTGACCAACAATCGGTTGTGGTACGGTATATGTTATTTACTAACTGTCATACATTCTACCAGACATTGCAATGAAGAATAATTAACTAAACAATATAGAACAGTTACTAAGTGTAGGTTGATAGGGTTGGGTTAATAAACTTAAAACACTAGTGCACTATATCCATTCATTACTGTACTACACAAGTGTTTCACTAGTTGTATATAATGCAAATCCATACACTTTTCTCCAGTACCAATATGTTGCATCGCAATTTCGAAAATGTTCAGACTTTATCTATGTATCCAGTTGTGTTGTTAGTGACAATGTGTGTGTGTGTGTGTGTGTGTACTTACTCTAGTTACTCTAGTTGTATTGCGGGAGTGAGCATGCTCGTTATTTCCCGCCTCCTATATGTGTAGGTGTTATATGTATCGTTGGAATGGCTGTGGATGTGTGTGTAGTCTGTATTTTAGCCAATTGACGACATCGGAAACGAAGGCTTAGGGTGGATCTGTATGGTACCATTCTCACTATAGACGGTACCGTCTCGCCCGAAGGCTTAGGTAGCCATCAGCTTAGGTGAACCATATGATACCCATCTCGCCTTGTACCATTTTTGCCAACCCCAGATGGGACGTCACAACGTCGTCCACTTATTCCAGGTACCTATTTACAGCTAGGTGAACTGAGGCTAACACATGAAAGGAGACAAGCCCAATTTGTCTCCGCCCGGCCGGGGATTGAACCCCCGACCCCTCGTGTGTGAGACGAGAGCTCTACCTACTAGGCTACGGGCTGTGTATGTGTGTGTGTGTGTGTGTGTGTGTGTGTGTGTTAATATGTTGATTTCATTAGTTAGATTTATTTGTAAATTAATTAGTGGGTTGGTGAAACCAAATATGTAATTATATGGAAACAAACACAGTTTGACAGGATGTGATGAGTTGCAGTGCGAAGTAGCGAGGGAAATAAAACAAAAACACATGAATACGTAATAAAATTATAAAAAAAGTATGAAATAATATTGTTCAATTTGATGTAAATAATGGAGTTGGTTAGGCTGTTCTCATCCAGTTTCCTAATGATTGCAACTCATCATTTCTTATTTTGCTCAGAAATATGTCTAGTATGAATATGGCAAGGATTAATATATGGCTGTACAACATAATTTGCTAAAGTGTACTCCGTTATCGTACAATTGTCATGTTATTAGTACTTACTTAGTGTAATGTATTGTTATAATTGATCAACATTCATTAAACCTATGAAAAACAAATATCATATACAAAACAATGGATAGAAGAATACTAATTACTTCCCGGATTATATACAGCAAGAATAAATATAATTATAAATAAACATAATATAAATACAAAACAAAATATAATAAATACAAAGCGTAATTATGCGTGATGTTGGCCAAAGGCCTATCAGTATAATAATATATATAATACCAGGAAGTTCATGAAAGGCTAAACCAACCATAACGCCATTAACCTTAATGACTACTTTTATATTAGTTATACCCATAATACCTGAGGCTACCGAAGATCATAGAAGATCACGAGGTAGACGATGTATGACAAGGCAAGGTATAAGAATGGTTACATGACAAGTTAGAGTTACATGTAAAATATAGACACGGTGGATTTGAAGGTGATGAAAAGGAATATATTATTTTAAGTATATTATACTGTAATTATGTGGTATATAATTTGTTACGACCGGGCACTCGGTTACACTAGGGCTCTTACACAGGACTCGAGTATGGCTCGCTGCCACAACGGAAACACACGATCCCAACCCCAGAGTACTGCCAGCCGAACAAAAAACGCCACTACCCTCCAGAGTTCTATCTGCTATAACGGGGTATACAAGAACTCGGTACTAGCGTTTCACACAACAGACTAATAACAAGACGGGAGTTATCTAGTCTGGTCAACAATCAAACAAAGAAGAAAGTACTACAACACTAAAGAATAGTGTTGGCCGAAGCCGAAGTAATCCACCCTTGAACTAAGAACTTAAGAAGTCCTCCACCCTCTACTTCGGATCGGCACTATTACGTTACGTTAAACAATAGTCCTCGAGCATCAAGCAAGGAATCTTCTGATAAGTTAGATGCTTCTCGAATACTCATAAGAAGTAAGTATCGGATTTTGAACAGCAATTTAATGAATAACTCACTGGTAATTAAAGGCTTTAAATTGACATAAGAAGAATTATAAGAATAAGAATAAGCAATAGGATATGGCAAACATTAAGAAGAAGTACTCCGACAATGCACTGGCAATAGCCTACTAAGATTGTGCTCGTGGGCCACTAATCTCTGAAGTAGCTAAGCGTGCCACACATGAAATCAATAGTGCTTAAACAATAATATACATAAGGAGAAGCTTCAATACTATGCTGTATCTGCTGGTCGAGCAAAGTCTAGCTGGGATATCTAAGGTTAAGAGACAATGGCTGAGCAAGCGGCTCGTAGCCTAGCGAGGTCCTTAAGACTGTGCGGCCAAATTACGGTAATTGACGGGATGCTCTCTTGAGAGATCCAGATCACTAGTATCTGGTTCTCTCCTGGCGATCCTCTCAAAGTCAAGCAAATGAGATAGCACAGTGTTGGGTGGCACAGGCAAAAGCCCTCACTCGCAACACAGTGCTAAACTCCCACGGTACACAATCAAAAAGACCCCCTAGGCTTCCCACGTCTCCGTTGCAATTGTGCTGGTTCAACCAACCTAGCACTCATAGGAAATCACAACTCGAGGAACCCTATCCCAGTCTAGCATTACCTAAACCAGCAGAACACAGGAACATGAATAATAGTACACAGGGAAATACATATACGAGTGCAACAAACATCAATCAATCCTATTCTAGTTAACCCTTCCAAAAATAGGCTATCTAACAGGCACTTATCTCGTGAGAACTCAAGCGATAATACTTTGGCTGACTAAATCTGCACCAAAGGGGTCATTGGTTAAAAAGGGACGAGAAGAGAAGAAAATAGGCTGTTCAGAGAGTAGAGAAAGTTCACATCAGTCGGAAGAATATCGATAGTTGCAAGGGATATGAGAGGTCGCTTTGCCTGATGAGTTCTGAAGCATGGTGGCAAAAACCTCTCTTTTTATACTCGGCCCTCTAGCGGCATATCTCAAACTACTTAAGGACCGCCCACTGGCAATCATGACGTCATATTCTCTCTCAATCTGGGATCGACAAAGAAATTCCCACGCGCTGAAAGGGAGGAAGGGAGGAGGGAGGAGGGAATTAGGCCTACCGGCCCGCGTGGCGTACTCACTGATCCCCGTTACGTAACTCTCTCTCTCATCATTGTATATAAGTCCCACACACAATACTTATATCTAATGATATAAAATAGAACTCGTTGACTTAGAAGAAAACAAAATACATAATGATAATACTTATAGTACAACGGTTCACATAAACTGAGTTAGGAAACTCTACACAGACTACAGCCAAAGTTCCTGCCCTGACGATCCTAGCGAGAGTGGGGCCTGACTGGGCGTTCTGTACAGCATGCTCATACTCGACATGCGTCACACCTCCCCCAAGATTTTACTTGCTCAACCCTGAGCTAAAATCTGATATACAGAACCCCATCAAACCCCCCACACCCAGCGACCGCATGGCACTAAAACAACGCTGAGTTTATCACTAAAACACATCTTATAAAAAAAAATTCACATTTCATAACTCCTCCCAACAATAGTAAAAGACACAATATCATGCTCCCAGAGCGAGCTTACAGCAGCTCAGCCGTTTGATAGTTCGTGGACTACTCAAACCTTATAGGCTATGACAAACTTATACAATTATCTTCATCAAAAAGAAAGAGTTTTTATATGATTTTTATATTTTAATATGTTTTTTTCCGGCTGCACTATAAGGGCAGCCTATTTTCTTCTATACCAAACGCTCAACAATCCTGCTTTACGACCCAATACGCTGGGCTACAACCGCGAGCCAACAAGCACCAAGCGCAAAATACTACTCAAACCAAAGCAGGAGGCTACCCGTGTGTCAATTTACCCAGGATCATATACCCCTGAACGACCACATGCAACCTCGTTGTCACAACCGGCAATATGGCTTATGTCCAGGTTATATACCAATAACCTTAGTGACCACCTGGTCAGCCTCATATTCCGATTGTGAAACTGGTCCAAGATCTCGAGAGGGTAATGATCTGGGTAAACTACACCGACCGGACCATAGGCTGGAACATAGATCTCGAAATGCCCCAGCGCATCATCGTCCTTTTCACTTTCATTCATCAGGCTCTGACACGTTGCTGGTGCATTCTTAAGTCCGTCAGGCACAACATTGCACTGGTAGGTACTCCCGTCCACAACAAAACCACATACCTCTTTAGCACGCTCGGACAAAGTTACAAGCAACGACCACTCACGACATTCCTTATCCCTCAGATCCTTCGTCCACACGTAATCCAGCTCTGCTTGCACCATAGGCTGTCGAGCAGGATTTATACGGCAGGGAATTAAACGGAGCCTTGCACTATCTCCAGCCTGCATGTCGGATTCTACCCCGTACCTCAGGCCTGGAGAAGCAACAAACATGCGAAAGTACTGCCATAGCCTAGTAAATAACTGCCTTGCACTGTCTCCACGAACAACATGCCTTGTGCCCTCCCACAACCCAGCCGAGACCGCAGCTTCTAACCTGTAGTCTCCCTCCTTCTCCACCTTCGTCCCTAGAACAGCCAGGTCATGAGAGGGACAATCAGTACCACCCGTGCAGTCACTCCCACAGTTCATTATTGCTAAGGCTTCCCCGCCGATACCGTACATGCGCACCCCCGCATTCCTTGTGACGACATCTGCCTGCGCAGCATCACCGCTTTCAGCGACATGGCCAGATACAGTCGGTCTATGGTAGGGCTGTTGCATTAGACTAGAGCAGCATTGGGAGGCTATGCGACGACCGGGCACTGCGATACCACAGCCGACCTTACCAATCTGCTCAATGTCCTCCTTTTGACCACCACCCTTGGCAGCCATGGGTCGACCCTGACCTGGCAACCATGCCAAGGCCTCGTCGCCCACCTTAAACCACCGAAACAACGAGGCTAACGGTCTTTTAACAGTCACATGACCTGCCTGCGGAACATCTCGCACCGCCCGAGTTGTGAGACTCAGGGGCTCGGCACGACCAGTGGGGTATGAACCGAGCTGGTGCTGGAGTGCTGCACACTGCTGCTCAGGCAGGTGCTCTAGCACTTCCACAGCCACCAGACTCGTGTCCCCCGCCCACTGCTTCGCCGAGACATGACAATCCCTACTCTCCTCCACCTGTGCCCTACTGCCCCCCTCTCCTTCTCCACCTTGGCCGCGGCAGACCAACGCAGGGACAGTAGGCTGCTCAGGTGGTTGCCTCACAAACTCCTCCAACAGGTTCACATGACATGCTTCCCCGTCCTCGTGTTTAATCTCGACAGCACCATTACCACACTTCTGAACTTCCGGATCCTCCAACTGCAGTTTACAAATATCTGAGGGAACCAACCTGTCTAGATGCTTCCGAAGCAACCCAAGTCCTTCCCCAATATCAAGCTGAGCAACCCTTTTTTCTCTCCGTGTGCAACGTTGCTGCCCCGGAGTCTCTTCCGGCCCTACCTCCTCACTAGCTGTGACAGGTCCTGGGGCCTCTCCAGACTCTAACATAGGTGCCAATACTGAATCACCCAGGAGAGCCGCCGAGTCAAAACTCTTAAAACCAACTCCAGCTTTAGCCTCCTCCTGTTGATCGTTCCTCTGCTGGTCTGAAGACGGAGGACTAGGCTGTGACACTTTAGCTGCCCGAGCTCGGGTGACAGCACACGCCATGGGTTGTGCCTGGCACCGCTCGACACACTCTTGTTCTCCCCCACTCACGTCGGCCGGCCTCTCGGCAACGACTAAGGGTAGAACCTCAGAAGCGGGCATTGCAAAGTCGTTGCCGAGAAGAAGGTCGACGCCCTCCACTGGCAGTTTCTCCACAATCCCAACATCCAATTCACGTGCCACACCATCCACCTCCAACTCCAACCGCACCAGCGGGTATGACCGAGTTGCATTAATACCCTGCACCACTACCACCCGAGCCGCATTTATAGGGTAGCCAGTCAAATTGTTCATCAGAGTCTGGGAAGCACCTGTATCACGCAAGACCTCTACTCCATGCTTGCGCCCCGCCCACATCACGCAACCCCGTCCTCTATGGTCGCAAAAAACATCCTGAGCAGGGTTCGAGCCTCTCAGGTGTTTCTGCATTGGCTGTGCCTCAGCCTCTGACGAACTGCCCCGGGCAAACTCAGAAGACTTCGGAGACACACCAATGTTGCAGGCCAAAGACACAGCTGCTGTAGGTGGTTTGCTAGGACAGACTCTTGCAAAGTGCCCCTTTTCATGACAAAGATAACACTCCAACTCCCCTCTGGGCTTCCCTTGGTACTGGGAAGGGCCCGGCCCCTTCTTAAATGGGACGGTGTTAGTCTTGTGGTCAGTCTTGGTATCATAGCTCTTGTACTTGTTTGCATAATGTATATCACTAACTCGGGGGGGTGGGGTGTCACGCCCCTTGTTACCTGCCTCACTACGCTGGGCAGACCCGCACCCACGAATTAATGATAGCCGGAGGTCAGCCATCTCAGCTGCCTCCTGTAGAGTTTTAGGGTTCTTTTCTTTAATAGTTAAAGTCATATCTGCACCAGTACACTTATAAAACTGCTCGAGCAGAAACAGCTCAGTCAACTGTTCGGCCGTCTCAGCTTTCTCAGAACGTGTCCAGTTAGCAAGTGCATCTTTTAAGTCCCGGGCATGTTCAAGAAAGGTCGCCTCCCTAGTCTTCGTAACACCCCGAAACTTCAATCGATATGTTTCTGGTTGCAACTCGTATGCCCGTAGGACAGCTCTCTTCAATACTGGGTAGTCAATGCAAGACTCTAAAGGCAGTGCATCATAAGCCTTCAGACCCTTACCCGTAAGTCTTGAGGAGACTAGAGCTGCCCACTTCTCTTCAGGCCAATTATGCTCCCTACACTTCTTCTCAAAACGATTAAAAAATTCTGTGACTTCAGTTTCACTAAATGCCGGCACCAACTTGACTAAGTGGGACAAGGACTGTTCTCTTACTTGGCCCTCACGGCCCATCCGAATCCCTGTCGACTCTGCACGAGTCTTATCTAAATCTATTTGAGCACAATATTTCTCTGAGTCGTACCTAAGCTCAGCCTCGTGCCTCCTAACCTCAATCTCATGCTTCCTAGTCTCAGCCTCAATCTCATACTTCCTAGACTCAATTTTAGCAAGCTCAAGTCTAAATATCATCTCAGGAGACAGGCCGGAAGAGGGAGCTGCCACTACTGAAGGAGGGGGGGCAAGAACTGGGGAACCACCATACGCACCGCCCGAGGGCACTCCAATCTTCCAATGCTCATCCCTCTGTGGGAGAGTGCTAACCTCCGGCAACTGAGTGGACGGCACTGTGGGAGTCGAGTGAGAGGGGATCTGGGGAGGAACCCCCCCAAACGCCCTCTCCTCCGAAACCCCATGTCGCCCACGCAACACCCAGGAAATCAGCTCCCCCTTGGACATCCCTACTACATTGGATTTGCCCAAAACCTTGGCTATCAGGTGCAAGCCATAAACATTCACCCCAGTCAGCCTCTCCTCCGTCACGTGGTACTGCTTACTCACAAAAAGTCTAGCATCCTCCTCACTAGTTACTAACGGCACCTCCTCACATAGCATCTCTCGCTCCTCGTCAGTACTAGGGCCCGACATACTGAAGTTCACCAAAAAATTCTCGAGACAAAAGTGTTAAACTCCCTTATGCAAGCACTAATTACTAAATTAACTGGAGTCTCTTAAATGCTCTCCTAATTGCCTTACAAAAAAAAAATATTCTTCAATATGTACGCTAAAGTACCAACAAACAAATGTTGTACAACTCTGCAAAAAATTATACTGTTCACAAAATCCTAAGCAAGGTCGCCATTTGTTACGACCGGGCACTCGGTTACACTAGGGCTCTTACACAGGACTCGAGTATGGCTCGCTGCCACAACGGAAACACACGATCCCAACCCCAGAGTACTGCCAGCCGAACAAAAAACGCCACTACCCTCCAGAGTTCTATCTGCTATGACGGGGTATACAAGAACTCGGTACTAGCGTTTCACACAACAGACTAATAACAAGACGGGAGTTATCTAGTCTGGTCAACAATCAAACAAAGAAGAAAGTACTACAACACTAAAGAATAGTGTTGGCCGAAGCCGAAGTAATCCACCCTTGAACTAAGAACTTAAGAAGTCCTCCACCCTCTACTTCGGATCGGCACTATTACGTTACGTTAAACAATAGTCCTCGAGCATCAAGCAAGGAATCTTCTGTTAAGTTAGATGCTTCTCGAATACTCATAAGAAGTAAGTATCGGATTTTGAACAGCAATTTAATGAATAACTCACTGGTAATTAAAGGCTTTAAATTGACATAAGAAGAATTATAAGAATAAGAATAAGCAATAGGATATGGCAAACATTAAGAAGAAGTACTCCGACAATGCACTGGCAATAGCCTACTAAGATTGTGCTCGTGGGCCACTAATCTCTGAAGTAGCTAAGCGTGCCACACATGAAATCAATAGTGCTTAAACAATAATATACATAAGGAGAAGCTTCAATACTATGCTGTATCTGCTGGTCGAGCAAAGTCTAGCTGGGATATCTAAGGTTAAGAGACAATGGCTGAGCAAGCGGCTCGTAGCCTAGCGAGGTCCTTAAGACTGTGCGGCCAAATTACGGTAATTGACGGGATGCTCTCTTGAGAGATCCAGATCACTAGTATCTGGTTCTCTCCTGGCGATCCTCTCAAAGTCAAGCAAATGAGATAGCACAGTGTTGGGTGGCACAGGCAAAAGCCCTCACTCGCAACACAGTGCTAAACTCCCACGGTACACAATCAAAAAGACCCCCTAGGCTTCCCACGTCTCCGTTGCAATTGTGCTGGTTCAACCAACCTAGCACTCATAGGAAATCACAACTCGAGGAACCCTATCCCAGTCTAGCATTACCTAAACCAGCAGAACACAGGAACATGAATAATAGTACACAGGGAAATACATATACGAGTGCAACAAACATCAATCAATCCTATTCTAGTTAACCCTTCCAAAAATAGGCTATCTAACAGGCACTTATCTCGTGAGAACTCAAGCGATAATACTTTGGCTGACTAAATCTGCACCAAAGGGGTCATTGGTTAAAAAGGGACGAGAAGAGAAGAAAATAGGCTGTTCAGAGAGTAGAGAAAGTTCACATCAGTCGGAAGAATATCGATAGTTGCAAGGGATATGAGAGGTCGCTTTGCCTGATGAGTTCTGAAGCATGGTGGCAAAAACCTCTCTTTTTATACTCGGCCCTCTAGCGGCATATCTCAAACTACTTAAGGACCGCCCACTGGCAATCATGACGTCATATTCTCTCTCAATCTGGGATCGACAAAGAAATTCCCACGCGCTGAAAGGGAGGAAGGGAGGAGGGAGGAGGGAATTAGGCCTACCGGCCCGCGTGGCGTACTCACTGATCCCCGTTACGTAACTCTCTCTCTCATCATTGTATATAAGTCCCACACACAATACTTATATCTAATGATATAAAATAGAACTCGTTGACTTAGAAGAAAACAAAATACATAATGATAATACTTATAGTACAACGGTTCACATAAACTGAGTTAGGAAACTCTACACAGACTACAGCCAAAGTTCCTGCCCTGACGATCCTAGCGAGAGTGGGGCCTGACTGGGCGTTCTGTACAGCATGCTCATACTCGACATGCGTCACAAATTATATATAATTATATATTATAAATATAACGTGCAATAATCGTACAAGGTAGACATTCGTATACTTGAGTAAAATTAATATAAATCAAGGCACAATTCCTTATCCATATATAATCACACCAGATAAATATGGCTTTCTCCACCATATCCAATCAAACCAAGGATAATATTGACCCTTGAAGAACAATACCGGTACCACTGGGAATTGGTTGGTATTAGACCATTCTAGAGGCATATGGGATGGTAACTGAGTTTTGAGAGTGTCAGTGTGTGTGTGTGAGAGAGAGAGAGAGAGAGAGAGAGAGAGAGAGAGAGAGAGAGATACTGCGTGTGCATGAATGTGTGGGAATATGTGTATGTATGTACACTCGACCAAAAAACAATCTTTACACTGGTGAGCTGTAAATAATCTAGTGTGGACGGAATGAATCGGGTGAAACATACGTCTGTGAGGTATTATCATAAGATTTAGTCCCACTTCCAGAATGTTTAGAGCGTTAGTGTAAAGATTGTTTTTTGGTCGAGTGTACGTGTGTGTGTATATGTATGTGTCAGAACATAACTCAGCCCTTTGAGCCAGTAATGAGTAAACATAATTATAATCATCTGATAAATAACTTCATTACCTTCATAAAGCCCCCCTTCCCACTTGCCACTATAGAGCCGGTCAGCTGATCAATGTTTACCATCAAGGTTACAAACAGGAGGGAAGGTGAAATATCTGACCACCGAGATAACCAAACATAGTGGTTTATTGTGGCTAATAGTTGCTGTATTATAACTTATAGCTTAATTATTAATGACCAAATAGTGTATGCATAGTGGTCAATACACACGCGCACACACACATGAAAAGAGCATGGCCTAGCACATAGTCAAAGTTCAAGCCATAAATACATTCGAAGATTCCCACCCCATGATAGAGAAGAAATACATAATTATCACAAAGACAGCCACGAAAAACTAGGGAAAATTGAGAGGGAAGTAATGTTAAAAGACGACTAGGGAAAGCTAAAATACTATAAATATAATGCTAATAGATATAATTATTAAATTATATTATATACATATTAAAACAAATGATGAACACAGGCCCAGCCTCGGAATCCCCAAGGGGGAAGAGGGGGCCATAAATACCCCCACACATGCCCGACCTTCCCCTGATGACCCCTCTAAATACAATATTTGTAATACAATATATCTAAATATTTGGGGAGGTGTGGCGGAGTGGTCATGCCACTGGACTGGTAATCCAATGGACCCGGGTTCGAATCCCAATATGTCAATGGAAAGATATTATTGGGATGGAATTTGTGCTGTACCTAGAGTATCAGTGCATTACCACAGCACACCGAAATGCCAAATAAATACCCTCATTGTTCCCTGATTAAGTAGCATTGTATGAATATTCCCATATTCAAAAATATGTTACAGGGGGGCAATGCCTAGTGAGTTAATTGCTCAATAGGTGGCGTTCTGAGAGTGAGGGTCCGAGCCTGGGGGATGAGACTGTGAAGCACAGAGGTGGAGCAGCTTCAGAGATGGAGTTGCTTCGATCCGTGAAGCTTCTCATGTCTCACTCCCTAGACTGGAATAAGACCTCACGGCCCTCACCATGTTCAGTGGTAGAGTGTAAAGGCTATCAGCCTATGCCCGAGAGGGAGTATTTGGAATATAAAAAAATACTCTGGACCACGGCCTGTCACTCTTACTATCAACTTTTGCAATATTTGCAGCCTTTCCTCTAATTTTCACTCTATCGAACACCATCTCTCCTCCTCCAAACCTGATCTTCTTTTACTCACCGAAACCCAGGTATCTGAGACAACTTCCAGCAGCCCCTTCTCTGTATCCTCCTACTTTCTCTATCCTAGTTTCAAAGCCAGAGGCGGATGTTGTGCATACGTGCACAACAAACTCACTTCCTCTCGTGTTCCTGATTTCGACTCCTCTGAATTCTCAACTTTATTGCTGGAAGTATGCTCTCATTCAACCTGTCCCAAAGAAGGGTGACCGCTCTCAAACCTCCAACTATCGTCCAATTGCTCTCATCTCTTGTATCTCTAAAGTTTATGAAACTATTCTTGCTTCCAAATTTCTTAAGCATTTCTCTTCTCATAATCTGCTCTCAGATCGCCAGTATGGCTTCCTTAAGGGTTGCTCTACTGGTGATCTTCTTTCATATCTTACTAACTCTTGGTCATCCAACTTTCGGGACTTCGGTGAGACTTTTTCTGTTGCACTAGACATATCGAAGGCCTTCGACAGAGTCTGGCACAAATCTTTAATTTCCAAACTACTCTCCTTCGGTTTCTGTCCCTCCATCTGTGCCTTTGTCTCTAATTTCCTTTCCGGCCATTCCATAGCTGCAGTTGTGGACGGCCATCGCTCATTTCCTCATCCTATCAACTCTGGTGTTCCTCAGGGCTCTGTCCTATCTCCTATTCTCTTTCTAATTTTCATAAATGATCTTCTCAACTGTACATCCAGTCCCATCCATTCATATTGAATTTGTGCTGTACCTAGTATCAGTGCATTACCACAAAGCGCACCGAAATGCCAAAAAAATACCCTCATTGTTCCCTGATTAAATAACACTGTATGAATATTCCCATATTCAAAATATGTTGCAGGGGGACAATGCCTAGTGAGTTCACTGCTCAATAGGTGGCGTTCTGAGAGTGAGGGTCTGAGTCTGGAGGGTGAGACGGTGAAGCACTTGAGCGAAGCAACCGGCCGCTTCAGAGATGGAGCTGCTTCGAGCCATGATGGATGCTTCACATGTCTCACTCCCCAGACTGGAACAAGACCTCACGGGCTTCACCGTGTTGAGCGGTGGAATGTACAGGCTCTCAGCCTATGCCCGAGAGGGAGTAGCCTAGTTGGAATATAGAAAAAAAAAAAAAAAAAAATGCAGACGACTCTACCTTACACCACTCAATTAGTTTTCCAGAACGTCCCAGCCAGCAGTCCCTTACAAGCAAACGTAATGAAGCCATAACAAACTTATCTTCTGATCTAGCTAATATTTCCAATTGGGGTAGAGAAAAACCTTGTTGCATTTAATGCTTCCAAGACTCAATTTATCCATCTTACTACCCGTCAGGAACCTCCAGAGAACTATCCCTTATACTTCAACAATACAAAATTCAACCCTTAAACTTCTCTCAATGTTCTTGGTGTCTCATTTTCTTCTGCTCTCACTTGGAAAGACCATATTACCAGTCTCGCTAAGGCAGCCTCCCAGAAGCTGGGTGTGCTCAACCGCCTCAAGGGGTTCTTTACCTCTGCGCAGCTTCTTGCTCTGTACAGGAGCACGTAAGTGCGACCTTGTATTGAGTATTGTTCACATGTGTGGGGAGGATCCTCTCACACCATACTCCTAGATAAAGTAGAAAGGAAAGCCTTTCGTATCATTAACTCCCGTCCACTCACCAACTCTCTGCAATCTCTCTCTCTTCGCCGCAATGTTGCATCTCTCTTGCTATTCTATCGCTACTACAATAATCAGTGTTCCTCGTAGCTTTCCCAGTGTATACCATCTCTACGTAGAGTACGTAGTACGCGCCTTGCAACACAATCCCACCCCTACTCTGTGCAACTCTCCAACCAAAGAGTGAAACGCTATTCTCAGACTTTCCTCTATTCAACTGCTGAGCTCTGGAACTCTCTCCCAGAATCAGTCTTTCCCTCTTCCTATGACTTAAATTGCTTCAAACTCTGTGTGTCCAGGCATTTTGGCTCGAAAGTCCCTTGATTTCGACCCTGTCACTCTTTGGAATCTGGGGGAGGCACTCGCTGCAGGCAGTTGTGCCTTTTGTCTCCCGAATTCACATAGAAAAAAAATAAAAAAAAAATAAAAAGACTCTCACCATCCATCATAGTTTGGTAGTGTGTGTGATCATTACTGTACCTGTAGCCCCGCGTCCTACACTACTATAGACTCCCACCATCCATCATAGTTTGGTAGTGTGTGTGATCATTACTGTACCTGTAGCCCCGCCTCCTTCACTACTATAGACTCCCACCATCCACCATAGTTTGGTAGTGGGTGTGATCATTACTGTACCTGTAGCCCCGCCTCCTTCACTACTATACACTCCCACCATCCATCACAGTTTGGTAGTGTGTGTGATCATTACTGTACCTGTAGCCCCGCCTCCTTCACTACTATAGACTCCCACCATCCATCATAGTTTGGTAGTGGGTGTGATCATTACTGTACCTGTAGCCCCGCCTCCTTCACTACTATAGACTCCCACCATCCATCATAGTTTGGTAGTGTGTGTGATCATTACTGTACCTGTAGCCCCGCCTCCTTCACTACTATAGACTCTCACCATCCATCATAGTTTGGTAGTGTGTGTGATCATTACTGTACCTGTAGCCCCGCCTCCTTCACTACTATAGACTCCCACCATCCATCATAGTTTGGTAGTGGGTGTGATCATTACTGTACCTGTAGCCCCGCCTCCTTCACTACTATAGACTCCCACCATCCATCATAGTTTGGTAGTGGGTGTGATCATTACTGTACCTGTAGCCCCGCCTCCTTCACTACTATAGACTCTCACCATCCATCATAGTTTGGTAGTGTGTGTGATCATTACTGTACCTGTAGCCCCGCCTCCTTCACTACTATAGACTCCCACCATCCATCATAGTTTGGTAGTGGGTGTGATCATTACTGTACCTGTAGCCCCGCCTCCTTCACTACTATAGACTCCCACCATCCATCATAGTTTGGTAGTGGGTGTGATCATTACTGTACCTGTAGCCCCGCCTCCTTCACTACTATAGACTCCCACCATCCATCATAGTTTGGTAGTGTGTGTGATCATTACTGTACCTGTAGCCCCGCCTCCTTCACTACTATAGACTCTCACCATCCATCATAGTTTGGTAGTGTGTGTGATCATTACTGTACCTGTAGCCCCGCCTCCTTCACTACTATAGACTCCCACCATCCATCATAGTTTGGTAGTGGGTGTGATCATTACTGTACCTGTAGCCCCGCCTCCTTCACTACTATAGACTCCCACCATCCATCATAGTTTGGTAGTGGGTGTGATCATTACTGTACCTGTAGCCCCGCCTCCTTCACTACTATAGACTCCCACCATCCATCATAGTTTGGTAGTGTGTGTGATCATTACTGTACCTGTAGCCCCGCCTCCTTCACTACTATACACTCCCACCATCCATCACAGTTTGGTAGTGTGTGTGATCATTACTGTACCTGTAGCCCCGCCTCCTTCACTACTATAGACTCCCACCATCCATCATAGTTTGGTAGTGTGTGTGATCATTACTGTACCTGTAGCCCCGCCTCCTTCACTACTATAGACTCCCACCATCCATCATAGTTTGGTAGTGGGTGTGATCATTACTGTACCTGTAGCCCCGCCTCCTTCACTACTATAGACTCCCACCATCCATCATAGTTTGGTAGTGGGTGTGATCATTACTGTACCTGTAGCCCCGCCTCCTTCACTACTATAGACTCCCACCATCCATCATAGTTTGGTAGTGGGTGTGATCATTACTGTACCTGTAGCCCCGCCTCCTTCACTACTATAGACTCCCACCATCCATCATAGTTTGGTAGTGTGTGTGATCATTACTGTACCTGTAGCCCCGCCTCCTTCACTACTATACACTCCCACCATCCATCACAGTTTGGTAGTGTGTGTGATCATTACTGTACCTGTAGCCCCGCCTCCTTTACTACTATAGACTCTCACCATCCATCATAGTTTGGTAGTGTGTGTGATCATTACTGTACCTGTAGCCCCGCCTCCTTCACTACTATAGACTCTCACCATCCATCATAGTTTGGTAGTGGGTGTGATCATTACTGTACCTGTAGCCCCGCCTCCTTTACTACTATAGACTCTCACCATCCATCATAGTTTGGTAGTGTGTGTGATCATTACTGTACCTGTAGCCCCGCCTCCTTCACTACTATACACTCCCACCATCCATCACAGTTTGGTAGTGTGTGTGATCATTACTGTACCTGTAGCCCCGCCTCCTTTACTACTATAGACTCTCACCATCCATCATAGTTTGGTAGTGTATGTGATCATTACTGTACCTGTAGCCCCGCCTCCTTTACTACTATAGACTCTCACCATCCATCATAGTTTGGTAGTGTATGTGATCATTACTGTACCTGTAGCCCCGCCTCCTTTACTACTATAGACTCTCACCATCCATCATAGTTTGGTAGTGTATGTGATCATTACTGTACCTGTAGCCCCGCCTCCTTTACTACTCATATATCAGCCACGGAAGGTCGGGGATATTACACTGAATGGGAAAATATCGTGATGGTTGATAGTGGTCACAGTGGTCGCGTATAATGGACTATATACTGTAGGGAGGGATAATCTGGTAAAACAGTTATACATGGAAATTGTACCAACATAGGAAATGTATATTAAGTCATGAATAGTTAAAAATATTCAATTTTATTATTTCAACAGAGATCCCAAATAAAGGCGGCAAAAAATATAAATAAGATACCAAGATAAGGGAACGGGTAGATTTGAAACTATATAGAGGAAACTATTACCATTTCCTGAGAGGGAGTTAAGGAAAAAGAGAGGAATATTCAAAAGTTTAATTCATAATTACCTAAAGAATTTTAAGATCAATCTCTATGTATCTGCACATTAATATTTGATATTGATAATGAATAGAATTAACCACAAATGTGTATTCTGCTCTCGGGATACAACGACTCTTATAATATATTCTGCTCTCGGGATACAACGACTCTTATAATATATTCTGCTCTCGGGATACAACGACTCTTATAATATATTCTGCTCTCGGGATACAACGACTCTTATAATATATTCTGCTCTCGGGATACAACGACTCTTATAATATATTCTGCTCTCGGGATACAACGACTCTTATAATATATTCTGCTCTCGGGATACAACGACTCTTATAATATATTCTGCTCTCGGGATACAACGACTCTTATAATATATTCTGCTCTCGGGATACAACGACTCTTATAATATATTCTGCTCTCGGGATACAACGACTCTTATAATATATTCGCTCAGGACCCTCACTATCGTTCCTCTGTCTTATCTGTTATCTACATCAGTCCCTGTATATCAGTCCTCACATCTCTTACCAAATATTGCTTCCAGGCAGATTAAGATTGAATCCGATACCGAAATAGAGCGGGAGTAGAACGGACATTGGACAGAAATAGTTATACAAACTTGGAAATGTTACATTGCATAACGACATCATCATAAGATAGTATGGCTGGATAATGTATGAATGTATGAGTAAATAATTGAATAACGACATCATCATAAGATAGTATGGCTGGATAATGTATGAATGTATGAGTAAATAATTGAATAACGACATCATCATAAGATAGTATGGCTGGATAATGTATGAGTAAATAATTTAATAACGACATCATAAGATAGTATGGCTGGATAATGTATGAATGTATGAGTAAATAATTGAATAACGACATCATAAGATAGTATGGCTGGATAATGTATGAATGTATGAGTAAATAATTTAATAACGACATCATAAGATAGTATGGCTGGATAATGTATGAATGTATGAGTAAATAATTTAATAACGACATCATCATAAGATAGTATGGCTGGATAATGTATGAATGTATGAGTAAATAATTTAATAATGACATCATAAGATAGTATGTCTGGATAATGTATGAATGTATGAGTAAATAATTGAATAACGACATCATAAGATAGTATGGCTGGATAATGTATGAATGTATGAGTAAATAATTGAATAACGACATCATCATAAGATAGTATGGCTGGATAATGTATGAATGTATGAGTAAATAATTTAATAACGACATCATAAGATAGTATGGCTGGATAATGTATGAATGTATGAGTAAATAATTGAATAACGACATCATAAGATAGTATGGCTGGATAATGTATGAATGTATGAGTAAATAATTGAATAACGACATCATAAGATAGTATGGCTGGATAATGTATGAATGTATGAGTAAATAATTTAATAACGACATCATAAGATAGTATGGCTGGATAATGTATGAGTAAATAATTGAATAACGACATCATAAGATAGTATGGCTGGATAATGTATGAATGTATGAGTAAATAATTGAATAACGACACCATAAGATAGTATGGCTGGATAATGTATGAATGTATGAGTAAATAATTGAATAACGACATCATAAGATAGAATGGCTGGATAATGTATGAATGTATGAGTAAATAATTGAATAACGACACCATAAGATAGTATGGCTGGATAATGTATGAATGTATGAGTAAATAATTGAATAACGACATCATAAGATAGTATGGCTGGATAATGTATGAATGTATGAGTAAATAATTGAATACGTGAAATGGAAACTGCGTGTTCGCGCGCGCGTGTGTTCAGTAATAACCGTGCATTTATCTTGAATAATAAATTAGAAACAGTGGGTATTTTGAATGAAACACCAAGTAACAGTGTTGTTGGTGATTCCTTAAGCTACATGGATACGCAGAGACAAATTTTGTTTATGGTTTTGTCTTAGGGGTAGACCAAGAAAGACGTGGGATCAATCCATTTGATCTGACATTTAAAAACCTGACAACTGAGGCAGATCTGAGCAGGGCGTACTGAAGCGCCGCCATTAGGACGTGAGACTGGAACCGTACTTCGTGTGGAGCACTCGCTCTTTGTGTATGCATATATACTGTAATGTATGTATAATACAATCAACTGTAATGCTCGCTGAAACTTATTTTGTTTTTTAAAATATTTTTCAAACCTATTAGTTATTACAAAATGTATCTTTGTCTTATTTTCTTATGTTCTAAATACTATTATTAAATATTAATCTAGTAGTCAGGTTAAAGGAATATAATATGTCAGGCTAGGATATATTTACGTAGACTTAGTTAGGTTAACTTACAACTAAGGGGTCTGACTTTTTCTTAAAACAAAGGCTTAGGTGGTGCAGGAGTGAAAAAGGTGGCGAGTAAGACATAAAACAATACTATAATGCCCAACGGCTAGGTAATATACAGGTTATATAAAACACTACACTGTGCTAAAACCCCTGGACCTGGCCCAACATGAGGGTACTAAACCTGGACACACCTGAGTCACGACACCTGGACTAACTAGTAGTCCATGAGCCAGGCCAGATATCGGTACCACCTGGGGTGACTAAACACGAATGGTACTAAAATGTTTATAGAGTGACTGTAAGTACATTAAGATATGATAGCCTTCTCGCACTGGTAGCTTAGTCTAATTTTTTTGATGCAATAGGGGCGCTACCCAAAAATAAAGATTTTTAGCGTGACGCTCGGCGTTTTCCTCATTTTCTTTAAAATCCATCACACAATCATCGCGAAACTTTGAACACCTATGTAGAATTATATTCTCTACCAGAGTTGTTCCTAGGTATTTTTCAAATTTCCTCATATTTCGGAATATACTCTATATTTTGGGTATTTTCCTCTAAATCTAGAATAAATCCTTAAATATGGGGAACATTGAAAAATATATTCTAACAGCTCTTGTAGCTTATTTGATTCTCTACAAGAATTATTCCGATGTGTATTTCAAGTTTCTCCATATTTAGGGGTTTATTTCATATTTGGGGATTTTTGGTTATATTTTGGGGATAATTTATTATTGGAAGGAGCAAACATATGTAGAGTGGTTTCCATGTAATGTGTTTGTTTGTTCATGGTTTAATGGTGATATTTTTTGCAGGTGTGTGTCGACTGTTTGACGGCAGGATGGAACCATCTGCGAGGAAGAGAGCACGGATCGACTGTATCATCCACTGCTCTGATGATGACAGCGATGCTCTGGTGTCACCACAGGATTTGGACTCCTGGAACACATTGCTCAGGGCTGCAGAAATCAGGCAGCATGATCCAGTCCTGGAAGCAGCCAAGGGCCTTGAAGAAGGAGGAATACCACACATACATTATCACCGTAAATGTCGTAGTCTCTTTACAATGAAGAAGTCACTGGATTCTATCCTTGCCAAGGGTGTCAAGATAGAATCAGCAAGCGTCGACCCCAGGAGGAGGGCATCAAGGGATGCCCCTAGTACTAGCAGGGTGTATGCCAAAGGATGTATCTTCTGCGAGAAGTCAAGCAAGTACATAAAAACAACAAAGACAAGGGAGCCACTCATACAGTGTGTTGAGCTACGAGCAGATGAGAAGATTCGCAGAGCAGCAATAAGGAAACTCAACCAGAGAATCCTTGGTTTAGTTAGCAGAGACCTTGTTGCTGCAGAGGGTCACTACCACAAGTCGTGCTACAAACTCTTCACAAAAGATGATTTCCCAGCGGCCGCCAGGTCGGGTGCAGGTGAAAATCAGGAAGAAAGCGAGGAAGCACGCTACGAAGAGGTTGAGACAGAAGCCCTCGAGGAACTCTGCTTGTATATAAGGACCAAATTATTCCCCAACCCAGAGGTACTGCCGATGACAAACCTCACATCTAGGCTTGAGAGATCCATGATGTCCCGTGGTATTATCCAACTGAAACCAGCGACAAAGAAACATGTTCGCCGAAAGATTGAAACCGAGTTTGGAGAATCACTACGCTTTGTCCCAGATGAGAAAGGAAAGCTTCTAATCTATCCACGCAGCCTCTCAATGGACGACCTTGCCCGGCAAGCACACAAAATGGCAAAAGACCTGCAAGAAGCAAGAGCAGCTAACTCTGAAGATGTCTTAACCAAAGCAGGAATGCAGCTGAGGAATGAGATCAATAAACAAGATGTGAGTCAGCCATGGCCTCCCGATACAGATCAGAATGTCATTCCTGCAGCAGTCACTCAATTCCTGCACACCCTGCTGACAGGAGAGTGTGAGTGTGAAACTCCCTCTGAAAGAGCTCAACGTCTTGCCACTTCCTTTGGCAGTGACTTGGTCTTTGCTGTTACCAGTGGCAAGACAAAACCACCCAAGCACGTACTGCTGACCAATGCTGTAAAGTCTTTGACAGGAAACACAGAACTGATCCGAACTCTGAATCGTCTTGGTCACTGTGTGTCTTACTCAATGTTTGAGGAGATCGATACAGCCCCTTGTATCCAGAAGCTGGAATGCTCAAAGGATGACATTCCACTGCCAGCAAACATCTACCCTGGTGTGTTCACAACCCTGGCCTGGGATAACATTGACCGACTTGAAGAGACCCTAAGTGGAGCAGGTACTTCTCATAGAGTCAATGGCATTGCTGTCCAGTCCAAGGTTGCAGGCTCTGTGCCAGAGAAAGTCCTGCCAGAGATTACCAAGTCCAAGATAAGAAGCATCACTCAGACATCATCAATGCTGCCAATATACAATGTTGGGCGGCGGGCAGGGCCACCTAGGATTGAGACTGCGTATGTCGACACTACCAAGGAAGTCCAGGATTCAAAGACAAAGAACCATATCTGGCTTCTTACTCGAATGTCAGACCATGAGGACCAGTCCATCAGCAGTTGGACTGGGTTCAACATCAAAATGCGCAGAGACATTGCAGTGGTTCAGGACACTGTAAGCTACCTGCCCACTATCAATGCTCCCACAACAGAAATGTCCACCGTTAATGAAATCTTGGAACAAACGCATGCTATCATGCAGTCCTTACAGCTTAACAAGATTGTGTGCGTGTTTGATCAAGCACTCTATGCCAAAGCTGCCGAAGTTATCTGGAAACAAGAGAAGTTCAAGAACATTATCATCAGGATGGGCGTCTTCCACACAATCTGTAATCTCATCTCCACCATAGGAAAGAGGTTTCAAGATGCAGGTCTTAGAGATCTGTGTGTGGAATCAGGTATCATCGCAGAAGGATCAGTGTCAGGAGTGATGAACGGCAAGAGGTACAACAGAGCAGTGAGACTACACAAGCTCGTGTATGAAGCACTGATGAGGCTTGCATGGAAAGGCTTCCTTTCATGGCTAGAAGAAAACCATTCAAGGGACATACACCATCTAGATGAAACACTGAAGGACATCAACAGCTTTCACAGCAATGTGTCTCAGGGACTCTTTCAAGAGCTGATGGAGAGTGAATCATGCACACATATCATGAAGCTTTTCCAAGTTTATCTTGAGACCCTCAGAGATGAACACAACCTCTCAGCATTCTGGATGTCATACCTGGACATGGTTGAGATCATGCTGGACTTAATTCGAGCCTCCAGAGAAGGCAACTGGATGCTCCACCTAGGAGCAATCCGACAGATGATACCGTGGTGTTTTGCCTATGACAAAGTGAACTATGCCCGGTTCCTAACCTACTACTATGCCTTGATGTCTCGACTGCCCATTGAACACCCAGAGGTCCATGAACACTTCATGCAAGGTGGCTTTTCGGTCCAGATCGGTAGCAAGAATCCCTTTGGACGGATCCCTGTGGACCAGACAATCGAAGAGACGATCAACAAAGACACCCAGACACCAGGGGGCACAAAAGGCTTCAGCCTGAAAGGCGGAGCTGTCGCCAGGTACTACCTGACATCGGAGTATCGCAGCAGGTACTTAAGGCAGCTCAGGACTATGGTAGTAGGCCAAAAGTATACTGACTTCAGCCACCCAGACCTACAGATGGCCAGGATTAGAAGAGATGAGGCCGATGTCCAATCTTTAGTTCAACTGATGGAGACCAGCTGGTTGAACCCCTTCAACGCAGAGCAAGAAGATCTTGTCAGTTTGTCAACTGCGACTATGGCACCACCAGAAGTTGTCAAAGACCTTCTAGGGGCCTACAGAATAGGAGAGGATGCATATCAAGCCTTCAAGGAAGAGCGCCTGGAGATCGATACGCCAACTATACAGTTTCATGACACGATGACGAAGACGAAACTGAGAACGTTCACTAACATCAGAATGAAGCCACGCTCACAAGACCATGCCAAGGAGGCTATCTTAAAGGCTGACAGGAACCTATTTGGCCAGATGATCCTTGTTGCCGAGAACAGAAAGCTCAAAATGAGTGATGTCTTGGCTCATCACCTTGGGCCTTTGCCTTGGGCACTTGCCAGCGGTGATGGGTCTCTCCGCAAGACCAACAAGGCTGCCCTAGCAAAGGAGTTAGAGAGGAATGTTTCTCCTGCAGAAGTGATACCCGAGCCCTCTGCTACCATAATTGATGGGATGAGCCTGGTCCACAAACTGAAGGGAAACGACAAAACTTTTTCACAGCTTGCAGGTACAGCACTGAGTCACGCTGTTCATGAAGGTGCTAAGAGCAGGCGCATTGATGTTGTGTTTGATATCTACAAGGAGACATCCATCAAGGATGCAGAACGAGCCAAAAGAAGTGCAGGCACAGGAATTCATTTCAAGAACATTCAACCTGGGCACAACATCCAGCAGTGGAGAAAGTTACTCGGTAGTTCCTCCAACAAGGCAAGTCTTATCAAGTTCTTGGTAGAAGAATGGAAGGCACCACAGCACAGGGAGAAGCTCAAGGACAAGGAGCTGTATGTCACATGTGAGCAGCGCTGCTTCAAGATCACCAAAGAGCAGTGGGAAGAGGCTCCTGAGCTTAAGTCAACTCAAGAAGAAGCAGACACACGCCTTCATCTCCATGCACTTCATGCAGCAGAATCTGGGAACAAGTCTGTCATCATCACTGCAGAAGATACAGACGTCATGGTGTTGTGTCTTGGCATGTGCCACAAGATCCCATCCCATCTGTTCCAGAAGTGCGGGACGAAGAACCGGACAAGATTCCTGGATATCACCACACTGAGCCGCACACTGGGAGGCAGCGTGTGTGATTCATTGATTGGTATGCATGCCTTTACAGGCTGTGATACCGTCAGTGCATTCGCTGGCCGAGGGAAGATGACGACACTCAAGCAGGTGAAGATGGACAAGACATACCAGGATGCTTTTCACGAACTTGGACGCTCATGGGAAGTGTCTCCTGAACTCTTTGAGAAGCTACAGGAAATCACCTGCCACATGTACCTACCATCTACCCACACAACTAAGGTAAACAAGCTTCGGTATGAGCTGTTCTGTGCAAGACGTGGAGAGGTAGAGTCAAGTCAACTCCCTCCTTGTGAGGACTGCCTCTTCATGCATGCACTGCGTGCAAACTACCAGGCTGCGATCTGGAGGAGAAGTCTTCAGAGCCAGCCATTTGTTGCGAACCCAACAGACTGCGGTTGGATGACAGATGAGGACGGTAAGCTTGCCGTCAACTGGATGCGAGGCTCACCAGCACCAGATGCTGTTATGCAGCTACTGTCTTGCAAGTGTGTGCGGTCATGCGAACTCCCTAAGTGTACTTGCCTCAGCAATGGTCTAAAATGCACGGACATGTGCAGGTTACAGACATGTCAGAACACGGCTATTGAAGAAGAGCCGGTGGCACAACAGTCAGATTCCGAGTCTGATGTAGATGATATTTAGGAGTAGTAATTTGCCATAATAGTATGTACAAGCCCATGGCATGCTTAGTGTGTATTTACAGGACTTGTATTAAATGTGACAATTACTATATGCATTTTGTTGACATTTAGGCATTCCTGTCCCCAAATTTGACATTTTAAAAAATTTCGGAATTTTCGGTAGGGTATGTCTATTCAAGAAGTGATAATGACCATTAAGCTACCAATGTGCAAGGGCTATCATATCAAAACATAAACTAGAGACATGTAGCAAGCTAAAAACACCTAAGAGAATTAGTCACCCCGGGTGGTACCGATATCCCAAAATTCGGGTCTTGGCTCATGGACTATAGCATCCATCATCATATTGTTCTAGATACTAATACAGTGGTACTGCAAGACAATTTTATCAGCTTGGGGAGAATGTATTGTAGTCAAAGGGTGAAACAGTGTCATATCACCAAATGTATTTAAATCTGTTGCAATATAGGATAGTGTGACAACCAGGTTAGAAAATAATGAAAATTACACTTGTAAGCCTTGCTAAGTGGTTGAAACTCTTGAATTCATTGATACTGTATTAAGTGACGTATCATAATTTCATTTCTACATTCATATTCATGATTGCACTAATTCAATTATACACTCATTGCTTTCACATTTATCCGTCACTAAATATACTGTATATTCTGTACATAATTTGAATATTGTTTGATAAATTTATTTTGTTAATTATTGTACTGCATTTATTTCTCATCATGGTGACCCACATCAATGTCATTATCTGTAATATCTTACCCATAGAAAAATCCCCATTCTGCACAGTAAACTCGCTCTTCCTCACCCTCCACTCCTCTCCCTCTCTCATTTGTATAGTGAACACAGTACAGTACTCCCTTCACTAAAGCATCGAGTCCCCCCAAAACAAACAACACGCTACTAAGATGTCTGCAGATACACATCACATTGCTTTGCCGCCATTGTTATTCTGATATATGTGTGTCGGTTCAAGGTTGCTCTTGTTTATTCATAGTACAGTATATTTGATATATATATATATAAGATTTAAACGTTTTTATTATTATAAAGGTCGGAGACACCTGCGTGAACCCATTCTCTCCCCAAGTTACTTTCAGTGGTTGTGGTGGGGGGTAGGGCGATGTATAGACTGATGAGAAAGAGTGTTCCCAAAGATTAAAGAAATTTGCAGAAAGGAAGTAGAAGAGTGAAAGGTGACGGGTGGAAAGAATATATTCTTGGAATAGTACGATCTTCACGGAGACAATGGTGAAAGATTAAGTAGTGAGGACAGTAAATTTTAGCCATGCATTGTGTTCCAGACGGCCTAATCTTCAAAATTGGTGATAAAGATAAGTTTTCTGGGGCCCTACATTGCATGATCTTACTTCTTATAGAGTACTTCTCATGTATGTGTATTTACTAACGTGTTTTTTATATATATTACCGAACTGTATACCAACAGTGATAGTTTTGGAACTAAATGGCCGCGTTATTACAGGGATGACTATACTGTACTTTCCTTTCTTCCCTCTTTTCTTCTGTTTTCTTTATAAATGAGTCATGAGAGCCAAGGTGGTTAAGTTTCAAGCATCAGGGATTATAATGGCAATAACACTCTCCGCCTTACCAAGATATTGTATATAGTCAATGACTCAAAAATATATATATCGGGTACATTTTCTTGAATGTGTCATTAAATTATGTTTTCCATAAATATGTTTTTAATTAGCTAAATATTACATATTATTGTAATTTCTGTCATTAATACATACCAATGTAGATTAAAAGGATATTTCCTAACTCGTACACAAATTTAAGAAATATTATATAAAACATAGATTTAGTACTTCAGATATTTTAACCCTCTCCGACATATGACGCGATTTTGAGCCTATTGGGGATACTTTAAAGCCTTTGTTACCATGAGGGATATTTATGAAACCTTTAGTTTAGTTACTTCAACCTCTGCAGTTGTCTTTGAGTTAGCTGTGGGCAGAAAACTAATTTTGGAGAGGTAATTATAAGAGTGAGAGAACTCTATTTCTTATTGCTAATCTGGCAACCTCTGCGTCATATGTGCGTTAAAGGGTTAAGATGGTACTAGCACTGTTAATGTATGTGATGACCTGAGCACCCAGGGTAGACTAGCCAATTACAGTCTATTTTTGTCCAGATGATGGTAATTTAACGTGCTCCTGCCTTGATTACTTAGCTATTTCCAAGGTTTGTTAACGATATATAGCGTTAATTATGAAAACTTGGTGGACAGTTAATAGACATACCTTTTCCACTATTTATCAAGAAATCAGCTGCTAAGGGATTAATTCACCATCAGCTAGAAAAAAAAACAGAGAATAAGTAAGCAATGAACCAATGAACGAGCCCCACACACACAAATCTTTAGTTGGAGTCATCTGACAAGTGGCTTAAAATGTGACACAGATACTTGTTGACCTCACTCAAAAGCTTTCATTTGCTCAAGATCAACAGGGTGAAGCAGTAAGGATTTTATATGACACTGGCAAGATATATACAGTATTGCCATCAATCAAACGAATTGGACAAAACATTGCGGACATGAGCTACATGTGGACATCCCCATTAGTACACTATAAGAATGAAAGAATACCCATAAATCATTAGTTGTGTAGATGAATAAATTAGTGTCATAATGTATCTAAAGTACTGTATCATTATTTTGTTATAGATTTATTCATTAAACTATTGTCTGTGGGTAGAATATTTATCAATTTCACACTAATTGGACAACTGCGTACGGGCGGGTGCCCAACCCCGAAAAGGGTTGAAATAGGGGAGCTATCCCCCCGCCAAAGGCGGCTTTCTAGGGCCTTTCCTAGCTGATGCTTAGAGGATTGGGTTCTAGTCATGTGGTGATGGGCTGGTCTATCAGAGTGAGAACGGAGCGATCTCTGCCATACCCATAGCTTACTCTGACTGTTCCTTTTACTTATATATTTTCTAGATCTCAAGTGACGGCGTCTCTTGCGTGGATTGACCTCCTAATCTACCAAGATTGGAAGCCAAAGCGTCACATCTTTCCTTTGCCCCTCAACTTTCTCTTCATAATTGCTGAGGGGCACAGGGCCCTGGGTGGGGCTTTGGTTTCCCGGGCGTTTCCGCACCCTCCTCAGCTCCCCGCCATGGAGTGGCTTCGGTCACCCAGGCTTTATTGTGGTCGGCAAGGAGGGTTCTGTGGGGGCGCTCGGTTATGGCCTTGGCCTTGCTCGGGGCCTTGGGGCTGTTCGGCCAGGCAGCTTGGGGAAAAACAACAACAACAACAACTGCGTACAAATTGGCTAGTCTACCCAATATAGAGAATAGCATGTACAGTCGCGCTAATAAGTCCTGTCCCAGCTGTAATTATGTTTGGCTTCCTCTGTGCTGTATTAATGTCTATCAGATGTTGAATAGGGTGGGTAAGTGTAGGAAGATGTTTGTATATTTCACTCGATATGAAGAAATGAAGCCTAGATTTTGCTGATGCCAAATATTGATCAAAACATACTTGGTGCCGGGACATCACTTATTAGCGCGACGTACAGTTGGGGACTAATAAACCTGGACCAAGTGCTGTGAAGTGCTTAGATATACTGTACTGTATTGCTCCCATAGGTTTATTTAAAGTTAGAAGATTAATTTTAGAGTTTATCCTTTTTCAATAAGTATGCTAGACCACTAATTCACATTAACCCTCAATGGTGGTCAAATAAATACAGTCCTCCGCAGTATTTCCACCAGGTTCGTTTTTTCCCAACTACTTAGTCAAAATTAATAGTTTATCAATAATCTTGCACATAAACTGTGTAATTTTGAGTTAATATAAATTTTCCTTGACGATTTGCATGCGTTTCCAATAGCCTATAATTAGTACCATTTGTTAACATAAAATTGATGTCGCTCTCAAATTTTCATATATCATCATCAAGGTTATGGGCAAACTATTAATTTAGACCAGGGTGTCAAACAAAGTAGAGTCCATTATATTCAAGTCTTTATTATTGTATACAGTGGGGCCGCGCAGATAGCAACTGTACTAGTCTGACGAAATGACCGCTATCCGCGAAATCGCTATCCGCTGGGCAAACTTCTTACCTAAATAAATTGAATTAGTCTTAGACTTTTTCAAGTCTCCTATTTTTCGTCTCTATCTATCTATCTATCTATTGCCTGACGCCGTGATCCCCGAAGGGGTGGCCACGAACGAACCGCCCCCATGCACCTCTGTCCCCAGTCAGTCGACGCCCCTCCCCCCAACCAGCACCGCCTTCATTCATGTAGTTCCTCACTCCATCCTTCCACCTCATATTCGGTCTACCTCTCCCCCTCTGTCCCTCCACCTCGCTCTCGTACACCCTCTTAGTCATTCTCTCGCTTTCCATACGTTCCATATGGCCGAACCATCTCAAGTTGTTCCTTTTCACACTTTCCAGCACATCAACCTCCACACCACACCTCCTTCTTACTTCCTCATTAGTCTGTCTATCCCTCCATGTAATTCCGCACGCACTCCTTAAGTAATTCATTTCCACTGCTCTCACTCTTGGTCCGAGTCTCTCAACCAACGTCCATGCTTCGCTTCCGTAAGTCAGTGTCGGGATTACCACACTGTCATGCAAGGACTTCTTCACTTCCATACTGACCACCCTATTTCTTGTTACTGCTTTTAGCGTTCCTACAACCCTCTTCCCCTGTTGTACCCTCTCCCGCACTTCTTCATCCATAGTCCCATCTTTACTCAACACACTGCCCAGATACTTAAAAGAGTTGACGATCTCCATAGCCTGACCGTTCAGCTTCACCTCACACTCTGTGACTTCACCCCTTTCGAAGACCATAACCTTGCTCTTCCCCGTATTTACCTTCAAATTCCGTTTTTCGCACACTGTTCCAAACTCATTTACCAGACCCTGCAACTCCCATTCATTATCACTCATCAGAACTGTATCATCCGCAAACAGCAGTATAGGTAGCTTCCACTCAATTCCCTCCCTTTTCAGCAATACACCAACATCCACTGCTCTTGATAGTATTTCTTTCATAACTCCATCCATATATACAGTAAACAACCACGGGGACATCACACACACCCCTGTTTCAAACCAACATTCAGGGCAAAGAACTCGCTCTGCTCACTCTCCACACGTACTGCCGCCTTTGCACCCTCATACATGCTCTTCACTGCTTTCAGCAACTTGCCCTCTACTCCGTATATTCTAAGTACTTTCCACAAACCTTCTCTATCCACTCTGTCATAGGCCTTCTCCAAGTCCATAAAGGCAACATACACCTTTTGTTTCTTCTCCAGATACTTCTCCACAACACAATTCAGGGTAAAAATCTGATCTACACATCCTCTTCCCTTCCTAAAGCCTCCCTGCTCGTCGCCTATCCCTTTCTCCGTTCTCACTCTCACTCTCTCAATCACTACCCTACTGTATACCTTCCCTACTACGCTTAGAAGACATATTCCTCGGTGGTTACCACACACTCCTCTTTCCCCTTTGCCCTTATATAGGGGGACTATTATGCCAGTCTTCCAGTCATCGGGTGCACTCCCCTTCTCCCATGCTAGTTTGCACATTTTCCATACCCATTCTATCACTATCTCACCACCATACCTCAACATTTCCCCACACACTCCATCTGTTCCTGGTGCTTTCCCCAACTTCACTCTTTTCATGGCTTCCCACACTTCTGACCTCCTGATCCCCACCTCCTCCTCCACTACTTCTCTTCTTCTCCCTCCCATACCATATCCAGCTATGTTTGCTGGCTCTTCATTTCTTTCATTTAGCAACTCACTGAAGTACTCCCTCCATCTTTCGACTCTCTCTTGCTTCTCGGCTAGCATTCTCCCATTCTTATCTTTCACACCCTTACTGTTTCCCTTGCTCTTTTTCGTCTCTAAACCACATATATCAAGTAAAATTGCAACATCAATAAAATAATATTATATTAGGTATTCAAGGTGGATAATAAAACATACTTTTCATTTATTTTGAGTGTTTATTGAAGTTGGATGTGTATGTACCGGTACGCTGCCAGTTGACCTACTTAGCGTGGGCCGTCACCTCCCCCCTCCTCCTTCTCACTGTCCCCCACCTGGGCTCCACGTAGACCGCGAAGACGGACTTCTGTTTCAATTCTGTCTGCCTCTGCCTCCTCTTCTTCCCAATCAGTAAAGCTCTCGTCTGACTCATCGATGATTGCAGGGGGTCCTGGGCAATTCTTCGGAAAATTCTTGGCTGCGGTGGTGTCAGACGAAGCAATCTCTGCGATAGTAAGCCAACTTTACATTGCAACGCTTGAGGAATCTGTGAAGCCAACCACGAGAAGCATTAAATGGTTTGGGGTTTGGCACATTCTTGGACACACACAAACCCTTGTAAAATTTCACTACCCGCCCTCTTATTTCGGGTCCGTCGACACTTGCTCCTTCCTTTATTCGTCGTGTTAGCCATTTCATCACATAATGCTCAGTTGAAATAAGAAGTCATGCATGGCCCATCTACTGCCCCTTCACCACCACGGTTGTATTTGTTAGTCACTCGCATTGTCTTTTTTATTTCTTATTTCTTCTTTCTTCTTTCTTATGTTACAGACACTTGACTCAGGCACTCCACATTTCTTGACGATATCACAAGTTCTCTCACCTTCGATCATCTTGATGATTTTTTCCTTCTCGTCCATGCTGTACTGCTTTTTGGTGTTTCACCGCATGAATTCTCTTGCCCGTTTCACAGTCTTCACACCTCCTATTTTTCCTGGCCGTTTCTCTCCACCTCCACCAACATCTTCCCCACCTCTGGGACCTGTGCCAGAAGTTGAGGCCATGATTTGTAGCGAAGAATCGGACGTAAGGCGGGAGTCAGCGGGACAGAATGCGCTACAAAAAAATGTATGGAAGGCGGGTAGTGGGCGTGGCATCCTGCGACAAGTGACGGTATCCTTGCGCACTCAAATCAGAGTTGCCAAGGTCCCGACGCTGGAAACTCTGCCCAGGCTAGCCGTTGCTGTCTCGCTACTCTCAGCTATGCGGCTTTCGCTATCCGCGGTTCCAGGTCGCTATGAGATTGTTTCTATCCTGCCGCTATCCGCGAAATCGCTATGCTTAATTATGCTATCCGCACGGCCCCACTGTATGTAGAGCTGAAATGATGGTTCATAGTTCAAATTACAGTATGTCTTTGGAAGTGATAAAATGGTTAAAATAATTTTATTTCATGTTAATTTTCCTGTATTTCTTCTTGTATTCATTCAAGTCTTAAAGCAATATCTCCGGTTTGACACCCTGATTTAGACTGTGCAGTACCAGTATAAATTGTCATATCTCCGCACTGCCATACATTTACCTACTGTAAAATGAAACTAGTGAGATAAGTGTACATAATAATTACATCCCCCAACCCTTCATAAATGTCAAACTTTATTTCTATGTGAGTATGCTGAAGTAGATCATGGTCTGAAATATGCTTAGTGGCATATACAATTATGTAGTCACCAAATTCACTTTGCAAAACGTGGCTTATCTTTAGTTGGGAAGTTGTGTTGTGATATTTCAGATTTCTGCAAACTGTAGTTATTAATTAATATTGTTCTTAACACCAATATCCCCCCCCCCCCCCCATTGAAATATTAATTAATGCATACAATCTTCCCAGGATACCACAAACAGAACTTACACACTCTAACCATTACACCATCAAGATAGTTAAAGGTACAGCACATGACCACGATGAATATCCATTTATCGAATATTGGATATATATAAAATTTGAGTTCACATAAGAATACTCTATTTACAGTCACTGTCAAGAGCTGTGTCCTACCACCATAATTTAAACTCCAGATGGTATAAGTGAAAACATAACCAGATATAAACAAAGCCTTCACATTCAAGGTCTGTTCAGAACATATAATTTATCAAGATAAATAGTGAATTCTTTGACATGTTTTATACATCCCCAGCTATAAACAATATGTACTGTATGTTTGTTCAGTGTGCTTCAGGAATATTTTTATAATAAATCAATAGAGAAAATTAAATTTGAAGGTAATGATTATGTGGCACTGTGTCCGTAGACGTAATGGTATACAGTACTGTACAACTTACAGTAGATGAATACTGTATATCCTGTTATATCCTCCTTAACTCCTTATTGGCGGCGCGCGACATATGTCGAGTGAAATAAATTTGGACTATGTGGCGGTGCACGACATCTGTCGAGCACCATTTTCAGCACGTAAGGTTGCTGAGAGAGAGAGCTGAGCGGTGGGACGAGCGTAGTAAGCTTATGACCGGTCCCCACCACCACGGTGGACCTACTAAACTGTATCCCACCCTTCTCCCCCCTTTCTCACTCGCTACACAGGGAATTATGTAAGGAAATTACCTTATTTTAGGTTTTTTGCACTCGTGTTGCACGATCGTTGCAAGAGAACCAGTGGTTGTACAAGGATGGTTCGGGTGTCATTGGAAAGCTCTGTTTACGCCCTTTCAGAGATAGATACTTGATTTACGCTCTGGGTCTTATTTAGGCATGAAAATGAGCACGGAAACAACCCTATTTAGGGTAAAAAAAAAAACCCGCTGGGCACTACGGTCAAATAGACCACCTAGCCCGCTAAATAAGGGTTAACTACTGGTACTTGAATTTGTTGATGTTCTTAGTTTTAGACAAAAATGCCTAACATATGTTGATATGACTACTAAAACCCAAATTAGTTTTAGGTGTTCACATAATGCACAATGCCATAGTGATATGCATTTATATAAGTTAACTAATTTATTTTTATATGTGCCGTATATGAATGATTAAAATTAATATTCACCATAGTATATCATGTTGATCTTTATGAATTTTATACAGTATATAGAAATAGTCTAACATTGTTAAATGATACATTATTACTTAGAATATTTTGTATGGGTTAAGTATAGTACCGGTATTTCTGTAACTAAAAAATTGGGTCCTATGGACATAGTGGTTAAGCTATCATTTCTATAAATTGAAGATTAACATAAGAATATTTGTATTGCTAGATGCTAAAGGCAGACACTGTACAGGGATCCTTAACCCTTAGCCCTATAAGAGTTACGTTTTGTAGCTCAGTGGTCTGGTTAAACTACGATTATAAAAATAAAAATAAAAACAAGGGATCCTTAACCCGTACAGTACCGTAGGATACAGTAATAAAAGTCCTCAACAGTCCCAAGCAATGTGGCAAAAATGGCAGGAGAGACCACCTATCCACCTCCAAACATGAGGCAAGACTGGCTCTGTCACCCTTCAGTGGGTCTCATATAAGCTGAGAAGTGTTGCCAACACGGGAGCAGTGCTCAAAAGGTTGTGGTAAATGGTACAGGGTTGTACAGGCAGTTACAAGGAAAGTACATTACTGACAGATATATACGTCGCTGGGACTGGGGAGTTACTTATCTACCGACGTATACAGTATATACGGCGCTGGGATTGGAGGGGTTAACCCTTTCAGGCTCCTAAGTATTTATGTATAAAATTCTCCCTATCTCATAATTAGTTCTCCAAAATTATTTTTTCTGCCAGAAAGCTCACTCATAGACTACTGCAGGGGTTAAAAAAGAAGAAAATAAAGGTTTCTAAACTCCCCTGATGGTCACAAAGGCTCTTAACCCGTGGAGCCCCGGCTAGTTTTGTAATGTTTGCGCACCAGAACCCGGCCGGTTTTCAAAAAATGGTTTTATTACAGAAACAATAGCGAATGGGTTAGGAATGAAGGAAAAACCGCTCAAAAAGCTTAAAAAATGGTCCTACAGAGCCCCCGAAAACGGATTTTACAAGAGTAAAAAATTGAAGGCAATTATCCCAAAAACACAGGTTATTGCGCGCTCGCGCGCACGCACGTGGACTTTGAGAGTTTTCAACCATCGGCACAGTTGCGTGGGATACGTACACAGTTCCCATACAAATCTGAGCCCTCTTCAGTGGCTACACCTGAGGTTACGGTCGGCGCAATTAGGGTGACGCGTCAGGCGCGTCTCTGGGGCTGTGCGTTACATACATCGCCGACGCGTCAGACGCGTCGCTGGGGCTGTACGGGTTAAGTATCCCATTAAGACACAGGTGCATCTTCCCGTACACGAAAAAGTTAAGGGGATAGTGGCTATTTTTGTTTCTATTAATTTATATATATATATATATACTGTAATATATATATATATACAGTATATATATTTCTAGTCTCTCAGTGGGGATCGAACCATCGACCATCAGAACGATAGCCGACGCTTAATCAATTACACCACGGCAGTCTGCCGGAGACTGCCGTGGTGTAATTGATTAAGCGTCGGCTATCGTTCTGATGGTCGATGGTTCGATCCCCACTGAGAGACTAGAAACATTTAGTGGCTCACGTGTATTTGTGATATATTCTCAATATATATATATATATATATATATATATATATATATATATATATATATATATTGTTTTAATTTCCTTTCTAGACCTCCAAGCTTTAACCCCCCCCCCCCCCTTCTATACCTTACAAAGTATTCCCCCTTTCCTCCTATCCTTTACAAGCTATCCCCCCTCCTGGATATGCCCCCCCCCCCCACCTCTTTCTCAAGCTATCCGACCACACTCTATCCCTTCACCCTTCTATCCTTTACAAGCTATCCCCTCTCCTTAATATCTCTTTGTTGTATAATTTACATTAACTACAAACTGAAGTACCTTATAATTGTCACACTGTCATCAATCAGCCTTGCCAATTATGGGAATAAGTGTTATGAATATTTAATATAGTACTGTATTGATAACTTTATCTATGTTTTTAGTTCTTGTCCTTAAGATAGCTTTTTTTATACAATTTTATATTTTAATGATTGATTACTGGTATATTTTTTACTGAATATGTTGTATATTACCTATCCACCGTACGTTTTCCCAGAATGTTGAAATTGGTACTACAAAAGGGGCATTAGTGAGGCTGTAATTTATAATGGAAACTATTGGATAAATTTGGTATATGGTTGCAACTCTCCAACAAATTAACAAGTACCTTGTACCTGTACCTTGAAAACATTAATAATCTTTAGGTCTTTTATAAAGTGCTATTATTTCTCTAGCTCTCGCTCCGAGATTCACTAGCGCTAGACATACTAGACAATAGTGGACATACTGTACTATATTAAGGGGACCGGCCGGTTTTTAGGCTTAAAAAGCTCAAAATCATGAAAATACCATTAGGTGTTAAAATGTGTTTATTCAACATTCCTTCATAAGCCAGTGAAATGTTATTAGTGAAAACCCATTGGATTTTTTTTTTTTTTATGTTTTCCAAACTTTTCCTGTACAGTATTTCTAAAAAAGTTATATAGCGAACTTTGAAATTGACAGGCTCATTGGAGCTCAGTGGTCTGGTTAATCTGCTCTACATAACTAACTAACTGACAGGCTCAGTAACTACTGGTCGTACGAGGATCGTACATATATAAATGGAAAGAACGTAAAATACTCTACAACCTCCCAAAAGCTGTGTCTTCTACTCTGCCGTGTTCCTGCGTACACATATTGTAAACCAAAAAAAAAAAAAAAAATAATAATAAAAATGTTCACCCAATTACCTTAGACTTTCACATGTTTTTCTCAACACCTGTTTTGTCGCACTTTGGGATCTTATAATTAATGTATTATTGGGCCTCTAGGAATGTTTTATATACCATTGCGCGTGCAATGCTCTATAAAGCTCTTGACGCCTTTTTTGCATTTGAGACACAGCCTCTTGGCATAGGTAGCTAACCACCGAGTACAAAATCATTACCTAATTTCAGAGTCACCTAATTCTGCAATTAGATAAAAAAAAAAAAAAAAATCAAGGGAGTTGTAAAACCACCTGTCCGAAGTTGTCTGATCCCTCTGAAAATATTATACAGTGCTTGGGTTTCGAACTATTCAACTTCAGATTTGTTTTTTTAATTTTCGAGCTAATTTCCACCCTAATTCAGGAACTAATTGACTTAAAATAAAAAAATCCTTGTTACATCATTCTCTATACGTGTGCGAAATCTCATTGAAATTGGACGAAGTTCAGTGTCACCCCCTATTAAAAAGCGGCCGGTCCCCTTAACCTCTGAAGTGCGCACGGGGGTAAATGAAAACGTCCCCCTGTGCTGACGTATTTGAGGTTTTTCGTCACTAAAATATTCATTGTACCATTAATAGCATTAATAATTATCCATATGCGCCTATTATGGGTTGATTATAAAGGTATTAACCTGAAACAACAATAAAACGAGTGAAAACAGCGTTTGGATGGTCAAAATCGGAGATATAGCCCGCGAGTTGTATAATCTATGGGTGAGGCAAACTCCTTTCCCGCCAATTTCCCCCAAGGCCACTGAGACACAGTCGATCGATACTCTCTCTCTCTCTCTTGCACTCGATGGCCATCAGTGATGACAACACCCTGCTTGCAACTCGCTAATGTTAGCACGAAAATATACCTCAGAATAAGGGAATAATAGGGAAAATAGGTGATAACTGAGGAATAGGAGGAAAGTGGGGAAGGAGGGGAGGTAGAGGACTGAGATTTTGCATGGCCCAGGGGCAAAAAAAAAAAAAAAAAAAAAAAAAAAAAAAAAAAAATTTCGATGTAAAAAGTTGATTTTTAGTTTTACTTACTCCAGAGAGTCTTCCCGCAGTCCGCCGGCCGAACTCTAAAGAGTCTTCCCGCAGTTCCCGGGTTAATGAAAGACCATTACTCATCCCCTCACTCAAGGGAGATGGTACCAACCAGGGCTAGTTGAAAACCTTCAGGGCGGGGCTTGAGCTCGACACATATCCAAATTAACCCTCTAATTGCAACAGATCATTCTGAAGTTGAATAAAATTGTCAGGAGGTAGCTAGATAAATAAACAATATTGGTGTCATCTGATGTAAAGGGTTAAAACTAATACCCAAAGTGTTCCGATACATAATTGTACCGAGTGTCAAACAAAAACAGTCCCTTCTTTTCTAGTCTTTTACATATATACTGTAATTATTAACAGTACAGTATATTTTTTTTAATGCAAAGATAAAATTATGGTTTACAGTTCTTATGTTTGGCAGTGCTAAAAGGGCGGAAACAAAGCCAAATTTGATGTTAATTTTATTGTATTCCTTCTCATATTCATTCCGATCTTTCAACAAAATTTGCCTGGTTTGACACCCTAACTATAACCGAGGATGATCCATGTCTGAACTGTTTGCTTTATCCAATACCTCGGGGACGTATGTATTGTTTGTTAGGCATACAGTTGTGGACAATAATATACTGTAGCTATAGGTTTGAGGTTCTTAATTGATTTGTGCCATGTTTATTGAGTTTCATAGTAATATGTTATTTAAAGGTCTACATCCCCGCAAGCATGCTCGTGTGTTGTTGTTGTTGTTGTTGTTCCCCAAGCTGCCTGGCCGAACAGCCCCAAGGCCCCGAGCAAGGCCAAGGCCACAACCGAGCGCCCCCACAGTGTGTTCGTGTGTACTTCATAATACTGTAGTTTTCCAGGATGCAGTAGTCACCAGCCTGAAAAGCAGTGTCTTAGTAGCCAACATAATGTCATGAAGCAGGATTAACCCCTGTGCCAGAGTTGTTATTACCTAGAGCATATATCACAATGTTTCAATCACTAACTCCCTGAACAAAGGGTTATCGTAACCAAAAAAGTATGTGGTGAAAAGTACCCGTTCTAAGCAATAGAATGACATCAACCTTTTGCATGTAGCTCTTCTCTGTCCATAACAAGGTTATGATAATTTAGGGTGTTTTGAGGTATCACAGACATGTCACTCGGGGGAGAAGATTATGCGGGAAATACAATGCGTTAACTTATGTTGTCATCCCCCCCCCCCCCCCCTCGAGCTTTAGTCGTCAGATTGACTAATTTTGAGTAGTTTTTCTTTCCTCTTTCTATATTTTTCCCCTTCTATTCTTATTCTGTCCTATTCAGTTGTCCTCGGGCAGCCTATATCTGATGTCTCCCTGGCCTGGCTAGGTAGACTCCTGACCTGATTTGTCTCTTCGGTTGCTGATGTAGCCGAACTGACTTGATTCCCTTCGGTAATGCATTTTTTGCATCTCGCTGTGATTTTTTTTCTACATTAGTCCTGATCTTTTATTCTTCTCCCTTGCTCACTTCTTACTTGGTGCTGCAGTGTAGCAGTTCTTGCCTCATCCTTCAGCCCTGCCCTATAAGAGCTCTGCTGTGGAGTTCATGTGGTCCGGCTGAACCAATGAAATGGCGAGAAATGTCTGCGTGTCTTCGCCTTCCTAGATTTGTTCACCTCCTGCCCTTCTCTATCCATCTTGACTTGATTAGTTGTCCATCTTGATCTAATACCTTGGGCCAGCTCTATGAGAGTTCTTTTGTGGAACTCAGTGGTCTGTTAAACTAATTTTATATATAAAAAAAATAAAAAAATTGTCATCCACCAGGCGCTATTGAATAATGTTTTGACGTACATTTAAGTCACCCGCCTAACAAAAGTTAAGGTGTGTCTATTCTATTGCTGACCCATGGCTTTCAAGCTGGCTAAGCTGGAGTGCCCAGTTGTATAGAACTTTCTATTAATTTATATATTTATTATTTTTATTATTTTATTTATGTCCTTGCTGATGGTAAATTGTTATGTCCCCACCTTCATAATTCAGTTATAACCTAACCGTCCTGGTGGTGTAATGGTTAGAGTGTTTAAAAATCTGTGTGTGATAACCCAGGTTTGAATCCCGGTGGATCACATGTATGTATTCATTAATTTCATTGAAGGTGTTTGGTGTTGTGGTGAAATTAATAAAAATATAGATTAATAAGATATTGTATCAAAACATGTTATGAAAACTTGACCTTACCATGAAGCAGACAGTAGTTTCAGATTTTTATATTAAGCATTGAGCAGCTTCTGAGTGCTTAAATTTTGTTACCAGGTGGAACAAGGAGGTGGCCACAAACAAATCGCTTCCAAGTACCCTGGCTATACGGCTAACCAACCAAGTGTTAACGAACAATTACCAGGGGTACTGGACATTATTTATGGTTGTCACTTTGTTTTAAGGGCAACACTGCAATTGGATAGTAAGCCAATCTCATACCACACAGTTCCATTATTATTGTAACTATATTACTTTTAATTATTTTTAATTATTATTGACCACAACTGTACAAACTGGCTTATTTTAGGTTGTTTAGTAATTTATTTTATCAGTACAGTATATAATATAAAACTTATAATTAGGGACAGATAAGAAACGGGTTACCGGTATATGAAGCATTTCCTTTATAATTAATATTTTGTTTATATGTTTTTAATGGCCTAGGTAATGGTTTACAGGAAATACATATTACAGTATAAGGATTTTTTCACTCCCATTTTGTACTGGCCATTCATAGTCATATAGGTACTTTCTTTAGAGTGTAATTACTATTTATAACCTTTTAACAATTTCAAGGTGGGAGAGATTTTAGGTTCGCCATGAGACCAGATCAGATATGATGGGTTTAGCTCATACCTCTTCTGCTCAGGTAAGGAAAGGATCTGGGAATAGTAGATCAGTAGGCCTTCAGATTCAGTATTTTTATTATATAGTGATTTTGATAAGTTTATTTGTCTTTATATTGTGCCAGTCCTGTTTCGGTTTGTTTGTTTTGCAAGTTTTACATTTTAATTAGTCGATGAGCCAGATCCCGAATTCACACAAATCTATACCATCCAAGGGGGACAAAGTTTCAGTATCATCTCCAACAAATGGCTATAAAGTTATATGGGAACTCGTTGCTAAGGTTATCATATCAAAATTACATCTCCAAAACAATAAGAAAAATGTCTTGTAAATTATGTTTATAGGTAAAAGCTCTCTCTGATTTCACTCTGGCCCACGGTATACATCACAAGGAATGCAACACTTTACCTATTTGACTTACTGTACTTTTTGTTTTCTTTTGTTACAACCTATTTGACTATGGGAAATTTTCCTAAATTGTCTAATGAGCGTAAAAATTTGTCTGGTGTTGGCCAAAATATGAGAAATCAAGGGCCTACTTGTAGTTTATTAATTAAAATGTAAAACTTGCAAACTAAACAAACCAAAACTGGGACAAAGACAATGTAAAGTGAAAGGGTTAAAAAATACTTGAAGTAGCTTTAACCCATTGGCTGCGGGAGACGTTCCAGAAGACATAGGCAATTTACAGCAATTTCCAGGCTTAAAAGCCTGTAAAAGCCGTAGAAATCGAGTGTCAGTGGGCGGGACAGCGAGGGGCCCACCTCCGACTGTCAGCACGGTCAGCCGCGCACTGAGGGAAACTGTGGTCTCGGACCGCGGTCTCAGCAGTGTTGCCAAGCAGCTACATTGCTAATAATTAGTGAGTTTTCCCAAATATCTATGGCAGCGCTGCGGATGAACCCCAAGAGTTAGGAAGCTCGTTCTGGTGTCATTTTGAAGCTATTTTCGCCTAGTTTTAGGCAGAATACATTTCATTTCATGCAAATACTTGATAAATCATTCAGGAGTGCCTGAATATGCCCGCAGCGTAAGGGTTAAACTAACTCTCTAAGATATGTCTTTGCTAATCTGAACAAATTTGTCTGATGATAGCCAGAATAAAATTAATGTGTGATCCGTACCAAACAGGTTAAGGGAGACTTAACACGCAACAAGGCACTTAACTATCTAATCTGAGGGTGTATATTTTAGACTCCCTGTTTTGCCCTACTAATTTGGCAATTTCTAGAAGTTTTACCCTAATAGTTTTGAGAATTCTGTATAAGAGGTTTTACCCCATTTAGTGTAAATGTTTTCTTGGTGGGCGATAACAGACTGCAATTTAAGAGAATCCTTTTCTATAATTTTGTTTAGTAAATTTAGCTTGGAGGGGATATAGGCAGCTATTCATATTTTAAAAAGGGTCTGGGAAGGCGGTGTATTTAGTTAAGGGGTAAACTAAATAATAAAATGCTCAAAAATTGCAAAACAATCAAAACCCTCAATAATAATGAACAAAAACACCTCAATAACACCCAATAAATGTCAGATCAGGTAGTGTTAAACTGTACAGTTTGTCAGAGTTGACTAAAAATGGCCTGTAAAAAATGTTGAATTAGGCCTATTGTTATTTGTATTATTGTTATTACAGTATTTTTTTAAGTTAATAATTATTTGATGTACAGTACTATACCAGTAATTTACGATTAACTAGATAATTATTTATACCGGTATATAAAACATGGAATTTTTTAAATTATAATCTATAACACAAATGTTGAGCTCAAATTTTCAAATCCTATTCTGCCCTGTATACCCTTGTACTGTACAGATAATAGATGGTAATAAAAATAAACTATATTAATATATTTGTACCTTTGATTACTCTCGCCCCCATGGCCTCCCAATCTCTCTCAGCAATGGTAAGTAACAGATAATGGCACCGCGTGGGAACGAACTGCAGACCTTTGATCAGCAGTTATAAACGCTACCAACCATAATGCAATAAGCCTCTATATTCTATATGCTCAGGCCCAATCCCCACTTTTCCTATTTTCTTATTTTATTTTCCTTTTTTTTTTTTTTTTTTTTTTTTTTCTTGGGGGTGGCCGACTCAAGACAGAGCAAGAACAGGAAAACACAAAACACAAGACAAAACAGCGAACAAACACAGACAAAACACAAAATTCACACACATCTAGGTCACCCAGGAGAATACCCAGAGACCAGGGTCACCAAGGTCGCTCCAGCACTCCCCCGGCCCCCGACCACCCGGAGAGGCTCCGATCTCGGCAGGCAGACATGTAGCGGAGCCAAAGCCACAAGCCCGCCCACCACACTTCCAGGCGCACCCTTCATATTAATCGTCTCCCCGGGCCAGGCGCCTGATGGACTATTATCTAGTCCAACTTGCGCCCGACCCCTTCCCCCAAATGACCAAATGTTCACTCAACTATTCACAAGCATTCTCCATTCATTCCTGTTTATTACCACTTCCTTTGCCTGATCTATAGTCATTCCCCTATCATCCAAAGTGGCAATAAGCCACTTGAGCCTATTTACAAAATACTGTCTATAAGACTAGAATTTAGCCAGTCATTACTGGTATGCCTTAACTTGACTTACCTAAAGCCAGTTTTACATGAGGACTTCTTCCCTCACCTATTATCATCAACACATTAGCTTGGCAGCTCGCAAGATATATAATCTTTTAAAATAAATGTCGCATAAATTCATAATTAGATCTGATCAAGTTTCTGATATCAATGCAAAAGATACCAGGAATGTCGATGGAAAATTTTTAATCATGGAAAGTTGATGATAAAAGCTCTTGTGTGATATTCCCTTTACAACCAACCCAGCACTTAAAACTCTACTGAATCCTAAGTTGTGAATGACATAAATATTGGGTGTACAGATGTGGAAAATACGACTGAGGTTCTGAACAATACCGGACTCATGATGCGAGGGGTGCGGCGGCCCACTGTTGGAGGTCGGTGGGGAGGGAGTGAAGGGAGGATAAGATGGAGGTAAGGTGAGGCGGGGAGATCATCAAGTTGTACAGACGATACTCCCTCTGGGCACCTCGACTACTGTCCACACCTCGCATCAACTCCAGGCTCTGTGTATGGGGAATTATAAAACGATATTATTAAATTAAGGAATATTACACAGAATACAACAAATGCCATAACAAGACAACATATAACATGAACATACAACATAACCATATAGGCCTAATACCAAAATTCCATAAAATCATAAAATAGAGTACAGTATATGTCATAAAAATACAACGTGGACAGTGTGAAACACCTGGGAATTATAATTCCTGAAAATAGTGGACTCAGAAAACATAACACAAGTACAGATTATGGCTGCAAAACACTAACAGGTTGAATTCCACGAATGTATAGTACAGTACTGTACATGCGGTGAATTGCTAATGATACCGATTACTACTGTAGTGTTCTAATTTTCCCTATACAAAGTACCGGTAGGTGAGATAAATATAATACATAGTATACAAAGAAACTTCACCTCATACATAAACTCGGTCAAACATCTACACTATTGGGAGTCTTAACCCCTTCTGTACCAGCTTCCCTTCCGTCAGTAGATAAGTCACTCCCCAGTCCCAGCGACAGCAGGGAGCCGTCAGTAATGTACTTTCCTTGTAACTGCCAGTATCAGGCAGTGCCTGGTACCACGACCGTTTGAGCACTGCTCTCGAGTTGGCAACACTTCTCAGCTTATATCCAACCGTCTACAGGCTGGGAGAGAAAGTATTCCTTCATCTTTTGAGGTGGGAGGTTGTTCTATCTTGCCATTTTGGCCACATTGCTTGGGACTGGGGGGGGGACTTTTATTACTGTATCCTCCGGTACAGTAGGGGTTAAAGCACAGAAACTGTAAAAATAGGAATGTAGAAGAGAATCATATACATACTGTTTATTACAATAAATCATCAACTCTTTGTCAGCCCTGATACAATACCAGCCGTAAATGGACTGAAACATATAGACATGAAAAATCATGAAAGTTTAGCACCAAGTGTGCACACACCGACTGAAATTAAGTCTATTATCACACTTGAAACTCTGTCTCTTCAATTAAAATGTAAAACTTGCAAACTAAACAAACCAAAATTGGGACAAGGACAATATAAAGTCAAATTAAATTATCAAAATCGCTATGTGGAAACAACGATTACTAAAATGAAAACTATTAAATAAAAGAACACAATCCACCACATAGGGTGTACATTACTACATGAGCAAGTTAATCTGTTTCCCAAGCAAACTAATCGCACATATAACAACGCACTATCGTCACGTTAAAGGAAGTAGTCAAGTTTGGGAAGTCCGGGACGTTCTGGCAAATTTTACTAAACTCTGCATGAATAAAGAAACTAAATGTTAAATGTCAAAATATTATTTAAAATCAAATTTGCAACATGACAAGACATTAACAATAGTACAAAATACAAATATTGATAAGATATCTATACTATTACAAAATAATATATAAAATACAGTACAGCACTCACTAACGATAGTGCTATCGGGTAGGTACCTGTAAGCATAGCATGCCTCAAGTGACCCCTATCAATAACTACCCTACAAATAACCTACATTTATAGCACAAATAAACTAAGGAAATCGCAAAAGTAAGCAATTGATACTCTTCATTGAGAAAGACACATGGGAGGTGCCTCACTATACAACTTCCAATGAACCCTTGAAAGGTGCTAGACAAAACCTTATTTGCAGTAAGGTGAGTTACTCCCTCAAATAGCCTGATAAACCAATTCACAACCTAGAGTGAGGGGTAAGTAGATGTGTCAAAATATAACTCAGGTGGATTTTTATTTGTGTATGTATGTATGTAAAAGCTTGTACATTTTTGCAATTAGTTCTAAACCCACCTTGAGCTGGTCGAAGGCCTTGAAGACGACCGGGCGGGGAAGGGGACGGGAGTGGGCATGGCGACGGGCAAACTTGAGGTACTCATGAAGAACCATCTCAAAGTTAAAAGGCTCACCCTCGTAAATGGTCGTTAGCCGGCTCATGGCAATAACCTGAGAGAGAGAGGATAGTTGATAGTCAACATTAACTTCCATATACAGCACAAGTATATATGAGTGTATAATAGATTCTAAAATAACAATTTATGCAACTTATTATGTTCATTTTACGTTATGTATAGAATGTGGATCTATAAAGTAGTGACACTTACCATTCTGGTGTGTGTGTGCTAATCTACAAAGTTTGTCGCACGTAAATCTATTTATATTTAGGAGAGAGAGAGAGAGAGAGAGAGAGAGAGAGAGAGACGAGAGACGAGAGAGAGAGACGAGAGACGAGAGACGAGAGAGAGCGAGAGAGAGAGAGAGAGCGAGAGCGAGAGCCTGCTAGTACACATCTCATCACTGATACTCTTGATACCTAACCTTCTCCTTAGCTCTTCACTTGTTATCTTATCTTGCAGTTTGGCACCACACCTCCATCCACCACATCCCACCATTCTCATCTCATTGTGTTCCATTCTGTCGATATCATCTACTTTGACAGGCCACGTTTCTGAAGCATATGTCATTGCGCTTCTAACGCATGAAGCATACACCTTTCTTTTCAAGGGGAGAGGGAGTCTTCTCATAGTGAGTAGTGGCAAAAGTTCTCTAAACTTTCCCCAGTTGCATCTTATTCTAGCGATAGTGGCGGCCTCAGCCCCACCACCGGCAGAGATGGTCTCACCCAAGTAACAAAACTTGTCCACCATCTCCAGTGCCTCATTGCCAAAGTTAACACTCTCAAGCCGGTCATTGAATACAAGCTCACCTTTGCATACTATGCATACAAGTTTCTCACTTTTGGACTTCTTCCTTGGTAGAGGTCCCTTTATTATAGTGCAGCGCCTCTTACTGTGATGTACCCAGCTGCGGCAGACGCTACATTGTATTGAGTTCGTGCCAACTCCTTTTCTGCATACTGTACTGCGCAAGTGCACATGGGTATGCACCACCTTTTTCTACCTTTCCTAGCTCTAATCTACAGAGTGTAAAACCTTGGTTTTATATATATTAACTCTTAACCCTATACTTGCCGTGCCCTCTCTCCATCTTCTGAACTTGGCCTCGGCATCCCATGCACTATCTGCGATAAGTACTAGGTCATCTGCGTATGCAGTTCCCAGGGGAGCCCAACTCTGAAATCACCAGATAGTGCCTCCAGAACCATAACAAAGAGAGGGTTTAACACAGCGCCCTGGTGGACTCCAACGCGAACTGTAAACTCCTGACTCAGTACTGTACACCTTTCACCCTTACTGCCGTTCGTGAGTCCTCGTACATCTTCATTATCACATGCACCAGCCACTCCTCTACACCAAGTTTTCTCATAGCCCACTACACAACTTCTCTGGGAACCCTATCAAAGGCCTTCTCCAGGTCTACAAACAGAAGATTCAGATCCCTATCTTTAAGTAGATATCTATGACAGGGATAATAGAGGTGCTATCCATGGACCTTTGCACTGGCCAAGGTGGTGACTTTAGTTTTTAAATACATTATTATTATATATACTGCATATAC
>JBAKBP010008966.1:0-87240 GCA_037953745.1 Lithodes maja
CTCCTTTATTGCGAAGGTTTCGGATAAACTTGTTATATCACAAGGCGGATCTAAATCAACAGATACATGCACATATAGGAAACCTAATGTTGTAGAAAATTACAATTGTTTCATAAAATGCCCAGAACGACATTCTGTGAAATTGGTACAAACAATATTGATAAACTTAAAGTATGGACTATCAATTAATTATATATCACAATAAACACATACGGAAGTATGTTGAATTCCAATGCTTTCGTAAAGCCTAAGACCAACATATAATGACAATGTGAGGAGTAATTGTGAAAGAAAAGAGAGTAACATGGTAAACCTTTTGATAAACTCCTAGATATTTCTTAAGGGGGCCCACCACGTTTTATATATATATATAATATTTGTTTATCTCAGTCTCCCCCTCTCTCTCTGGGTTGTATCAATTCGGCCCCATTCAGCCTACTATTTTAAGACGTTTATGCCCATCCAGGTGTCGATTTTTTCGTGGCGAGCGGTAGCGAGAAAGCATATATCTATAAATGTTTTTGACAGCAGGCTACATTTGAAAATATGTTGATAGAAAAATGTCTTCGGCGTTATCCGTATTTCTCCATACAATGCTGGCTCGCTATATTTCGCCAGGAAGATATCGACACCTGGATGTGGATAAACGTGTTAAAATAGTTGGCTGAATTGGGCCGAATGGATACAAGCCAGAGAAAGAGAGAAAAGGAGAGAAAAAATGCAGGGGATCCACCTTAACCCACTCCGTCTGATATGACACGATCGCGTATATAAGTACTTTGGAGCAAACACCGATTAATGACGCGATCGAGTATATAATCCCGGGCGAAACATGGTGAAACTTATTTAAACCTAGATAAGTTATTATATACGCGATCGCGTCAATTCTTTCGCCAGCATGTCACCGAGAATCTCAGGATTTGCGTGATGTAACTTGCAACACTGTAAGGTAAAAACATCCCTAAGCGAGTGAGCTCTGAATGTGGAAATTCCTCAGTTTGACTCAGGACGCGTGGGCCGGACATTTTAAACATGGCCACCCCATGGATATATCGTCATAGAGTGGTTTTATGTGATAAAAGTGATAATGTATATCATTGAAAATGACTGAAATATGGTTGGATAGTCTCGATACATATTGGGTTAACATATTACAGTCAACAGACGACGGTTAAGGTAAGTTCAGTTCAAATTTTTCGATGTAAGGTATGCGCATATGAAAATATTCATATAAAATCGAGTTTTTGTCGTACAGAGCTGGTTCAAAGATTATAACCATCTGTATGCATTGCTAATATAGGAAATTAATATCTAAATACTGTATCGATCATTAAATGATGTTTAAATAGAGCGTCAAGTGAACCGAAAATGTTGACCATTCGGTGATTTTGGCACACTGACAAGAAAATATTCGGGAAACATAGAAGTTTTGATCGTACATTGATGATATACTAACCATTGGAAAGCTAATAAAAAATCCCAAATAGCGCTATTTAGAAAATATCCATTGTCCCACATTATATCGGTGAAAATAGGTAGGGGAAAAGAGGCGTGAAAAACATGGCGGACGGAATTTTTCGATCGACGTAAGATGCGCATATAAAAATATTCATATAAAATAGAGTTTTTGTCGTACAGAGCTGGTTCTTTAATAATAATAATCTATATTATTTGCCGATGTACGTATTAAAATCTGAAAACTGTATCAATCCATAAATGATATTTAAACAGTGCGTTAAGTGAAGCGAACATTTTGACCAGTCGGCGAAAAATTACGCGCCACACGGAATAAAATAGTCGGGAAAAATATTAGTTTTGATTGTACATTGATGATATAGACACCATTGGAAAGCTAATGAAAAATCCTATAATTAACTTGCTTACAATATATCCATTTTCCCACATAGTATTGGTCAAAATGGGGAAGGCAAATTCGGGCGGACTGAAGCTATGCTTTCACCTACGGTGAAATTCCACATATTATATTTGTATTATCTTTGTTATAGAATCTTATAGAATAACCTTTCCTCTTGCCGATAAACAAAACAAAATAAAACAAACAATTATTATTGGTGAAATCCGACTGAGAGTGAATATTTCGGTGTGGCATGGATTTTGACGCGAGCAAAAAACTATTGTTATAGATTTATATTTATACAATCCAATATTGATTTTAAAATATTCTAGACACAGCTATCATGTTCAGCGTAAAAATAACTGTGATTTAGTACGACAAACAAATTAGTTATTTATTAAGTTTCGGAAATATCTTGAGGTGAAGTGAAAATAATCACAATTTTCAGCAGACATATTTACGAAATTTACGATAACCATTAAAGATACACTAATTTTTGTTGACAGACATATTGTTGTACAGACTTCCTTCTATCTCGTTAAGTGTATTTAAATGCAGTTGGGGTGATATTTGTGGGTGAAGAACGAGCGATAAGAATATTATGTTGGCTGCGGCTGGACGATTTTGGGGCGGGAATATTCAAATTCAGTGATGTCAGTCCACAGATCAATACGTAAATCTGATCAGACTGAAAGTGTTAATCCGAAATACTGTACAACTTACATTATAACTAATTGGGTACACTAGAACCTCATGACTGCATGGCCATCTAGTGTGGGTTTTATTTGTACACTAAAATAATGTCCATAGTGGTTAGTAAACAGTTAAGGGAGGTTATAGTGTTTTTCTGGACTTCCTTCTCCCTCATGTTTAACCTCATAAGTTATCAGATTTTAAGATGTTCGACCCATTGTTTTTGGCGATTTTAAGATCTTTCACCCCATATCATTGTCAATAAGTTAAAACTTTTCGTACAATTTAGGTGTCGATTGTTTTCCCTGGCGAGCGATATCGAGCTTGTAATATAGTACTAACGGCCGGGAAATTTTTCTATCGAAAAAATTTATAAATATATCTTGCATTTTTTTTTTTTTTTTTTTAAGCTTGATGGAAGTCTAGAGAGGAAACTAGAAAATAATATATAGATAAATAAATGTGCAAATAAATACACCCATCCCCCTTAAGTAAAGTACAGATAAGATATTATAATAAAGGTAAACTAGAGTATACAGTTAAAGGTAAAGTAGAAAGTAAAGTAAAATATATTAATAACGCAAAATGTAAAGTAAAAATAAACACATATATTAAAGGAAGACTATCAAGTAAATTAAAACTAAACATTACAGTTGAACTAAATTAAAAGTAAAGTAATAATATAAACAAATGGAGAGGCGATAAATAAACAACACGATAGAGAAGAATTCGGAAGGGGGAAGAGAAAACGAATATATGAATACAATAGGAGAGAGAGAGAGAGAGAGAGAGAGAGAGAGAGAGAGAGAGAGAGAGAGAGAGAGAGAGAGAGAGAGAGAGAGATTTTGTATTTGATTTGATTGTTTTATTGAGAAAAGTACAAATGTTACACAAGTATCATAGTTACATTATCTCAAAAGGGCGAAGGCGCATACGCAATCTTCACCCTATTTCTAGCTTAAACTATGTCATTACATATATAGTTAGATGAGTAATACATTGATATTGAAGATAATTTTTAACACTACCTAAGTTTAGTATATACAGTATTATAATAAAGACATATCTAAAATACATGAGTCCCCGTTATCGACCTTGATCAGATTGTTTTTTTGTTTTTAAACACGCATGCTGTCCCACAAGACCCCCAACTGAGCCCCGACCGTGTTAATCCCTCCTTAAACATCCTAGAGGGACCCTAACCGTCGTGACCCAGTCACCAGACCCCAGCACCCAAAACATACAGCCATACAGATTCAGATTATTTTATTTCCATAAAATAATATTCGGAGGGAAGGTGCAAGTAGTCCTCCGGGAGGGATGTTCCGCATATCCGGAGGTACTTGTACATCAAGCCATTAGCCGAGAATATTGAGGACAATACAGCTGTATGGTTAGGGAGCGTAGGTTCGCTGACCCAGGGTGGCCTGTAAGGCACCACTAGAATGTACATGTGTTTAGTTGAAGAGCATAGCTACACATCAAATTATATGTTTTATAATTTTACATTCTTTTAAAAGGTTGTACATAGTTCCACTGTTGAACATCCATATTATCTGTTTAGTTACATTTTCAATTGTATTATTTCTATATTTTATTAGAGTTATACATTGCAGTATATAATGTTGAAGGGTGTGAGATCTTGGCCTATTGCACAGCCTACAACTCCTATCCTTCTCTGCAGTATTAATGCCTAATTCCCAGTAATATTTGTAGCCTAGTCTTAACCTAGTACATACAGAATCTTTCCACTTACTTGTAACATTCCCATAATTGAATTTAGTTTTATCTACCACCTCTCTGTAATGATGCATGGTGGCACTAGGCCTGGCTATATACTTACACTCGATATCTCTAGCTTCTTTTACTTCTTGACATTTCTTTATTTTGTTTTTTACCTGTTTCAAAGATAGGGTACATTGTACATCAATTTCCATTTTTTCAGTAGCATTTTTAGCTATTATATCAACTTTTTCATTATAGGTAATCCCTGTATGTGATGGTATCCATGAAAACACAATTTTTCTCCCTTTTAATTGGAGTTGATGTACAATATTCCGGCATTGGATAACAATATTTTCGTATACTGGTGTTTTACAGTTTAGGGAGTCCAGAGCCCCTCTGCTGTCAACAAAGAAGCTTACATCCCCTTCTCCTCCTTCGATTTCTTTAAGTCCATATAATATCGCATACAATTCAGCCTGAGTTGATGATATATTATCGCTTAGCCTATAATTATATTCTGTTTCTAGCCACATGTTGGAGTCTTGCATGTAATCTCTAATTAAAAATCCCACAACCTGCCCTACCATTTTCCATTACCGACCCGTCACAATAAACATGTGCTACTTTACCAGTGTACATTTTGTTTATTCTCTCTTCATAAATGTTTCTTAATTCTATTGTATTATACATGTTCTTTTTATTTTGTAATGGCATAATATCTAAAATTACGTCTTTCTCCTCCCATGGTGGGACAGGTTGTTCATTTTCGTAATTAATACAGTTGTTTATTAAATCATAATGTTGTATTTTGTTCACCAAATGTTTCATATATCCTTTTTTGCCTTGTCTCCAGAAGGTGCGAGTATTATTCATGCAGTCCTTTATGTCTTTCAGTAGTTCGTTGCCACCTTTTAATCTTACATGTCTAATTGCTGCTACAATATTAGTTTGTTCTATTCTATGTTTAATGCTCGGTAGCATTGTTTCAAGCTTCATTGCATCAATCATTGCATTTTTTGGGCAGTTTAAAATAATTCTCATAGCCTCGTTTTGTATTTTTTCAAGTTTATCGAACCTTCCTTCATCAAGGCAAAAAAGGACAGGACTGGCATATTCAGTGACTGACCTAATAGTACTAATGTACATCATTTTTAGTACAGGAACACCGACACCGTTACCACTCCAAGCTAAGGCTCTCAAGGGTTGCATTCGTGCCTTACATTGTGTAGTTATATAATTCACCTCAGCTTCTTTAGCTTCTGCTGTATAACCCACATACATTCCCAAGTACTTATAACTATTTACTCTTTCTATATTCATGTTATTTATTGTTAGTTGCTTGTCAGTTCTTGCTCGACATTGAAATTTTGTTTTATCTTCATTTACTATTAATCCTAGTTCCTGTGTTAACTTCCCAAATTTAGTCAGCGCCTGTTGCATTTTATCAACCGTTTTGCTTTGTAGCATAATATCGTCTGCATAAATTCTAATTTTAACCCCATCGGCTAATTTTAGACTTGCAAGTCTATTCAATAGTACATTGAACAACATTGGACTTAGTACCCCACCCTGTGGTGTCCCTAAGTCCAAACTACCTTCTTCAGACAATGCTCCTTGATAAGAGACTTTAGCCCTTCGGCCATGTAAATAGTCTCCTATCCAATGAAGCATCCTTCCTGACACCCCCATACCTGCTAGTTCATGCAGTATAATTTCTCCGTTGGCTTTATCGAATGCACCCTTGAGATCGACAAATGCCCTGCAGTAGTCAGCATCGTGTGATAGGCACTTGATGACGGCATCAGTAGTTCCTTTACCTTTGATGAACCCATATAAATTATTACTTAATTTACCTCCTATAACATATTGCAATCTTTCTAAAAGCATTCTTTCCATCATTTTGCAAAAACAAGATGTTAAAGAGACTGGCCTAAATCCTCCTCCAGGCTTAGGGATAGGAATAATGATAGCAGTTTTCCATGCTCGGGGTAATCGACCCTCTTGATAACTCATATTGAATAGATCAAGTAGTGGACCATTATCAATGCTTGCCAGACAGTTTAGTATATCATAGGTTACTCCGTCCTCCCCAGGGGCTGTACATTTCCCATGTTTAATAGCTCGAAGTAGTTCATCCCTAGTAAACATTACATCAGTGTTATCCCCTGTATTTAAAGCGTTCATAATTACTTCTCTCCTGTCCCCTTCCCATTTATTTACTGCCTCTTTGATTTCCTGAGGTATACTGTCTTTGCTTGACGCGAGTGACCATTTCTTCATTAGCTCGTTAGCGAATTTTTCAGGAGTCGGGTGTGCCAGAGAGAGAGAGAGAGAGAGAGAGAGAGAGAGAGAGAGAGAGAGAGAGAGGTGGGGGGGGGGGAGTGTGTGAATGAGTGAATGAGTGAGAGTGTGTGCTACATAGGGTTACACAGATACTCAGACCCTGCGAACCCTACTACAGTAGGTGGTCCGGCCTTAATACTACTAGAGACATGGAGAGTTTATAGTAGAAAAATAGGATAGCAAAGTAGAAGGCTCTCTCCCAACCCTCCACTTCCTCTAACTAAAAACCCTTACCAAATAATAGCATGAATAGACTTTTCCCGATATGTCGGGAAAAGTCCACAAGGAAAGCTTTTATATAGGATAGAAAGACATTTGTGTGAAAGGGAACTTACACTACCATAATACCGATTCATTCAGAGAGAGAGAGAGAGAGAGAGAGAGAGAGAGAGAGAGAGAGAGAAAGAGAGAAAGAGAGAGAGAGAGAGAGAGAGAGAGAGAGAGAGAACCAGAAGGAGCACACAACTCGAGCGAGAAACAACTATAAAACTGAGAAAGGGTAGAAAGTATAGAAAACGAAAGTCACAGGTAGACTGAAACAAATGTATAATATAGCCTATATTTAATCTACACTGTACAATTTGAACATATAATTGTAACCTAAAATAGGGACAATCACGGTCATTAATACTGATACATATTTTCTTAGAGAGCAGTGCTTGTTTTTTTGTCTTTTTATTAATTTAGTGTATATATTTAACTATTGATTTATGTTTTGAGTTTCTTCGCTAGACCTCCACCAAGTATAAAAAATACACACCCTAGACCCCCTTCAAATGAAATGTGTACATTTTTCGGTAGAAGGCTGGTTCTTTCTGAAATTATAGACTCGCTATCGCTCACCAGGAATAATTTGACACCTGAATGGCACGAAAGATCTTAATATTGACAAAGAAATGGGGCGAAAGGTTTCAAAATTCGCAAACTAACGGACATACATCTTAAAAGCTCAACACTATTATGCTAAACATGAGGGAGAAAGGGGTCCAGAAAAAGTAACGAACTCTCCCTTAAGCTGTGTTGGGTTAAACTGACACTCATTATTTATTCTTTACCTGCGACGTAATTTTGATTTTATTCTTGCTATATGTAGACGATTTTGTGCAGAATAAGAAGGATCTGAGGTAGTATATAGGGTTAAATGAGATAGGTCGAAGCCTGTTAATATTTGGAGGCACTTTTGAAACTAAACAACATTGTCCACTAATAGCCATAAACAAAAATTCAAAAGACGTCGCCGGTACAGAAGTGGTTAATTCGTCTATTGGAGGTTTCTTTACATAAGATAATGACCACGACTGTATATATAAAAAGTGTTCTTTCATGTGTTCTAATATATATACATACACCAAAGAACACTGATTATGTATACCATTTAGTAAGTGTTCAAATTTGTACAGTATACCTACCCATAGCTTTATATTGATCTATCTATCTATCAATCTTTCTATCAATCAGCCTCTCATCAACCATATTCCACACCCAGGTAATATCCATATTGCCTGTTCCTTATATATAATAAGTACTGCACTAAGAAACGACTAACTTTGTAACACATATCTTTCGGGACTTCGGTGAGACCTTTTCTATTGCACTAGACATATCGAAGGCCTTCGATAGAGTCTGGCACAAATCTTTAATTTCTAAACTACCCTCCTTCATTTTCTATCCCTCAATCTGTGCCTTTGTCTCTAATATCCTTTCCGGCCGTTCCATAGCTGCAGTTGTGGACGGCCATCGCTCACTTCCTCATCCTATCAACTCCGGTGGTCCTCAGGGCTCTGACCTATTTCCCATTCTCGTTCTAATTTTCATAAATGATCTTTTCAACTGTACCTCCACTCCCATACATTCATATGCATACGACTCTACCTTACACTACTCAATTATTTTTTCTGAACGCCCCAGCCAGCAATCCCTCAAAACCAAACGTAATGAAGTCATGCAACACTTATCGTCTGATATAACTACCATTTTCAATTGGGGCAGAGAAAACCTTGTTGCCTTTAATGCTTCCAAAACCCAATTTCTTCATCTTACTACCCATCCGGAACTCCCTGCGGACTATCCCTTACACTTCAACAATACAAAAATCAATTTTTCATCTTCTCTCAATGTTCTTGTTCTCGGTGTCTCTTTTTCTTCTGCTCTCACTTGGAAGGACCAGATTACCAGTTTTCCTAAGACAGCATTCCAGAAGCTTGGTGTGCTCAACTGCCTCAAGGAGTTCTTTACCCCTGCACAGCGTCTTGTTCTGTACAGGGGCACAGTACGTCCTTGTATTGAGTATTGTTCACATGTGTGGGGAGGATCCTCTCCCACCTCACTCCTAGACAAAGTAGAAAGGAAAGCCTTTCGTATCATTAACTCCCATCCACTCACCAACTATCTGCAATCTCTCTCTCTCTTCACTGCAATGTTGAGGGAGAAGGGGATCTAGAAACGCAACTCATCTCCCCTAAACAAAATATGGCTGATAATGTCGGCAGCTGTCCCCTCCCTCTCTACTAAAGAGTGGGTCTTGCTCCCTATTGGCTGACTGTATCTGGACACATGGGAATGCTGGCTGCTGATTGGCCAAGTGGAAATGCTCTCCAGGTTTCCATTCCAAGGATTATTTCTTTAGCAATCTTGTGTTTGTTTGTTTTACTAGTGATTTGTCTTTCTTCATCTCGCTTTCACTATCTCTGACCCTCTCTCTCTCTCTCTCTCTCTAAAACTATGCCATGGTTATATCCATTGGTTTATATTGTAAATTTCCCAGCCACATTATTAACTCCTGTAACAGCGACGTCCTTATTATTTTATATTCGCTATATTTAGACGATTTCATGAAGCTTAGGAAGGATATATTGTAGCTACAAAGGATTAATTGTGACAGTTTTGAGCCTATTTAATGGGTAGACGTCCTCCCTAAGCTGAATAAAATCATATAATAGTGTCCAGAATTTGATGACAAATATGTGACTGTTTCTGTATGGGTTAATACAGGCTGTTGTAGGTACTGTTTTCGCTTGCTTTGTATCGCCTTATGGTCGGAGGGATTGTCGGGTGAGGAGTGAACCTTCTGGTTTATTATCATTCACTCTACTAAGTTTTGATTACTAACTTAAATGTTATGTCTAGACTGCCTGACAGAGACCAGAGGCTCTATGCTGTTATTGTATCCGTTGATATATTCTATTCATTGTATGTAAGTAACTACCCTATTTCATTACAGTTGTATATCTATTAATCCAGATATATATATATATATATATATATATATATATATATATATATATATATATATATATATATACTATTACATCTGGAGACACCAAGATGTGATTCGTGACTGTACTGCACCGAGTGGAAGTTCTCCCTCTTTCTTTCTCACTGGCCTACGTGACTTAAGACACCTGCACACGTGAGAGAAGCGCCGGGCGGGAGGTGACGTAGTGAGCAGCTCTCCCTACTCTCCCTACATGCAAACATCTGTATTGGACCACGCATCTGCCCTCACCTGTGATTGGTCGACGCAAGCCTGCCTGTCAGCTGATTGATAGCGGCACGAGGGTCCTGGCCTACGTGACTCCTGAATCAAGCTCTGATTGGACTAGCGACGAGAGGGAATGTGATAAATAGCCTGATATTTGGGAGTTAAAATCAGTCGCATTCTTAGCTGGGATGAGGAGAGCAGCATTGGTGGAGACATAACTATAACTATTGATAACTATAACAGGCTTGTATAATAGGTTTTGAGTTTAGAGCGTGCCTAGTGACCTCTTACTCGTTTATTAGTGTGTTAGTGACTATTAGTTATCCAGAGGTATGTTGTAAATACTTAACCTCTTTAGATTTAGGATTTGTGATTGGATATTGGATATTGTACCTAATTTATATGGCTGACATTGTACTAAAGTTACTTAAATCATTTGATGTATTACTATTGTTTCACTAGTGACTAAGTTTTGTTGTAAGAAGTCCTACTAATATATATTGTGACTTAACTAAGGCAAAGCAAACTATAACTTTATTCTATATAATTAAAGTGAAACCAAAACGGATACAAAACGATCCTGAAGTATTAAATGCTAATTTTTTTCATTACTTATTATTTGGTTTAATTGTAAAATACTTTATTTCTGTTTATAAATACAATTCCATTTTATATGTGACTGTTGTATTCCCTTATACTCTATCATATTGATTAACTAAATAGAATATGAAAATATGCTTACAAGAGAATAATAATAAATTAAGAGAATAACGAGGAAAGAGAATAAGAGTTAATCATAATCTTTAAAGGGTTAACGAACTGTCTAGAAGGGTCACCAGACTGTTGTTGCTTGATGTCCTTCCTTTATACTTTGTACTCTCTCTCTCTCTCTCTCTCTCTCTCTCTTTCCTTTGATTTGGTTTCCCCCCTTAACATTTCTTTCCAATTCTCGCGTGTATTTTTCCGCCCTCTTGTTTTGGTTCAAAGTGTTCTGTATACATAGGCTCTCTCTCTCTCTCTCTCTCTCCCCTTCGTTCCTTCCTTATCCATTACATAATTATATCATATCAATCTCTCTTCTTCTTTTTCCTCTTCTTCTTCCCCTTTATTGTCCATTACAGTCCCGGTTCTCCTCCCTTGGAGCTCGGCGTGGACCAAAAGAACCCGTCGTAGAAACAGACAACAATAACTAATATAACCGGGAGCCGGAAATTGGCCGGAAACAGGCATGACGAAACAAAATAACGAAAAACGAAATATTAATTAAAGAGAAACGGAGCAGTAAGAGAGAGAGAGAGAGAGAGAGAGAGAGAGAGAGAGAGAGAGAGAGAGAGAGAGAGAGAGAGACGAATTGAGGAAGGAACTATGGAGTGTGTATGGTGCGAGGTTGGTTTTTATGGATCCTCCTTGTTTCAGTCCATTTGTTTGAAGATGTTATGACTTTAAGGGGGATGGTTCGGTTTTCTGGCCCCTCATCTCCCTCATGTTTAGCCCCATTAGCTTTTATATTTTAAGACGTTCGGCCCATTAGTTTGTCGATTTTAAGAACTTTTTCCCCAATTCATTGTCAATATTAAGACTTTTGGTGTCATTTAGGTGTCGATTTTTCTCGGTGAGCGATAGCGAGCCTGTAATTAACGAGGAACCACCGGACATTTTTCTACATAAGAAATTACTAATATATCTAGAAAGAAAATCTTGGGGATATACTGTATATATATATATATATATTATTATACAGTACATAATTATATATACCGGTATATATACTGTATATTTATATATATATACTGTATTTTATGTATATTTATATTATATATACCTGTATATACTGTATATACAGTATATACCTGTATATATATATATATATATATATATATATATATATATATATATATATATATATATATATATATATATATATACCGGTATATATATAATATATATATATATATATATTTTTTTCTATGTGAATGAGAGAGATAACAGGCATAACTGCCTGCAGCGAGTGCCTCCCCAAGATTTCAAAGAGTGACAGGGCCGAAATCAAGGGACGTTCGAGTTAAAATGCCTGGACACACAGAGTTTGAAGCAATTTAAGTCATAAGAAAAGAGAAAGACTGATTCTGGGAGAGAGTTCCAGAGCTCAGCAGTTGAATAGAAGAAAGCCTGAGAATAGCGTTTCACCCTTGGGTTGGAAAGTTGCACAGAGTAGGGGTGGGATTGTGTTGCAAGGCGGGTACAACGTACCCTACGTAGAGGAGGTGGTATACAGTGGGAAAGCTCCGAGGAACACTGATTCTTGTAGTAGCGATAGAATAGCGAGAGAGATGCAACATTGCGGCAAAGAGAGAGAGAGATTGCAGAGAGTTGGTGAGTGGACGGGAGTTAATGATACGAAAGGCTTTCCTTTCTACTTTATCTAGGAGTGTGGTGTGAGAGGATCCTCCCCACCCATGTGAACAATACTCAATACAAGAACGCACTGTGCCCCTGTACAGAGCAAGAAGCTGCGCAGGGGTAAAGAACCCCTTGAGGCGGTTGAGCACACCCAGATTCTGGGAGGCTGCCTTAGCGAGACTGGTAATATGATCTTTCCAAGTGAGAGCAGAAGAAAAAGAGACACCGAGAGCATATATATATATATTGGGAGGTTTGACGTACCTCCCAACCTACCAAATAGGAAAACCTACTATTTGGTAGTAGTCTTGGAAAATCCAACGTCAAGGCTATTAACCTAATTGCAATGACGACTTGTCTATTTTGACTGCTATGTCGTCATTCCAACCGCGGTTAAAAAGAAAACGTCTAGAGTCTACTCCTTATCTTGCTCTAGGAGACGTTGTACATTAACCAAAACTACCACCGAAGGTGAAAAAAGCATAGAAGAGAAGAAAAAGGGGTTTACCTTAGTTACCGCTTAAGGCCCATCCCGTGTTCCGTCATGTGCAGATCACTGTCGAACGTGCGCATGAGCGACCCTCTCTTGTTATCACATCTCACGTCAGCAGAAGAACGCGGATGGGCAGGGGTCCGGCGTGAGGGAGGGTATTATGTACGTTGGATTTTCCAAGACTACTACCAAATAGTAGGTTTTCCTATTTGGTAGGTTGGGAGGTACGTCAAACCTCCCAATTTGTTAGTAGTCTTGGCAAATCCAACGTCAAGGCTGCATAACAAATAGGAGGAGGACATCCAAGCCCAACCTACCAAAAAAACCAATGCATAAAACAAAAGTATGAATGACAAAGACACAATTTAAACAAGAGAGTCTAATAAAAGAGTGAAAAACTGAGGAGTAGCTAAAAAGAACAGTTTTAACACATGCCCGTCATTCATAGTAATGCAAAAACATAGACTTGTCTTAAACCAAAAAGGTACCGTACCCAAAATCCCTTTTCTTCAAAAACCAACAAAAACACTGAACACAAGAACAAAACACAATTTTCAATGTGGCAAAAACACTTATGTACTGTATACATATAACATAATCCCAAACTTGTAATCCAGTGTTGCAAACCCGTACACCCCCCCCCCCCCCTTTGTCATATAAAACAAAGGAAAAGAACGAGGGACAAGGGGGGAAGACCAGGGATCTTCGCCAGCGCACCAGGAAACACGACCCCCGAGAGCAAGCACCAGCCGAGGGGGCCGAACACTGGACACGGAGAGGTAGGAGGAGATGAAGGAATTGATAGAAGACCCACAAAACCACTGAGGCGAAGGCAGGGAAGAATCGACGTGGCAGGAACCGGAAGGAGGCAGCAAAGGACCTGACATCGTGCGCAGAACCCCTACAAACAGGGCGACGGGCACGAACGGTCCGACTAACGCGGCGGTCCAACCGCACCTGCGAGAGCCTCCCACCCGCCCGAGGAGACACCCACACAGCAGGACCCGAAGGCGGCGCCACAGACGCAACAGATGAGCGCAAGGCCGACACCGGGCACAACACATGGCGAGGATGACCAAGCCGGAAAGCCTGGACGGCGAAAGGCCGGAAAGCGGGGGGCCGCCCTCCCAAGTGTGGCAACAAAAGGAGGGGAGGAGGCGAACGAGACGCCATGCAAGGACGGGGAGAATCGCACGCAGTCCCGGGGCCATGACAATGCCGCTAGGGCAGACAACCGAACCCCAGTGGCCAGAGTGACAAGGAAGAGCGGACGCCCGAGCAACAGAACCGGCGTAGCGGCCCTTGCAGACGTGGGCGAAGCCAGAAGGACCAGAGCCTGCCCCAGATCCCACTGCGGAGGGACCTGGCGCGGAGTAGGTCGATCCCGGAAGGCAACCGTCAGGAAGGAATCCAGCACCTGTGGCAGAACGACCAGCCCAGCGACGGACCCAAAGAGCCCCCGGACGGCAGACAAGTGGGTACGCATAGCGTCGACTCGAAAGGGACGTGTACGGAAGAGGTGAAACAAGGAGCGTAGGACGAGGGAAGGAGAGCCAACAGGCAGGCGAGCGGCCTGTAGCCACCTAGGAAAAGACCTCCAGCGGGACCCGGAAGGCCCCCAAGGAGAAGACGGCCAGGAACGCTGCAGGAAGGCAGGCAGGGCCCGGCCAGGGCCCGGCCCAGGACCGGGAGCCACCGTGCCACATGAACAAGCACGATGCGAAGGCCAACGAGGCCCGCAGGTCCCCAACCGAGCCCAAGCGGAAGCCGGAGACAGGTAGAGGGACCGGACTCAGGCACCACCACGGCAACCGGGCGGACCAAGCCCGTGCCGGACACAGGCGCGAGGAGTCCGACGCAGCCATGGTACAGCCACAGCCACGCGAGGACAGGGCACAGCAACAGCGCGTCTGGGGGCGGAAAGATGTATATCGACCGCCACCCGTACCAGGCCACCATGAAAGCGGCCGGACCCCCCCCGGAGCGCGAGGCCGGAGGGAGAGGCCCAAAGGCAACAGGCGCGGCACCCCCGATGCGAACAAGGCGACCTCCGGAACACCTCAGGAAGCCGCGAGGTCGGCGAACACAGTCCGTTGCAACGCCCATTCAACAAGAACGCCCTGCCCCCACGACAGGGCGGCCGCCCACAGGGTGGCAGGCCCGGGCAGGGAGGAGGCATGCAAGGAGAAGGGGTGCCGGGCTGCGAGGAAGAACAACTCCACCGAGACCCTCAATAGAGTCAACGACCTGGAGGAACCCCCGCAGAAGGAAAACAGGGGACAGCCTGTCTGAGTGTCTAACCCGAAGGCCACCGACTGACCCCAAAGGGCCAGCGCGTGGTCCCGCAGGAAGAACAGAGGAACCAACAGTCCGAGGGCATAGACGGGTAAGAGGAGGGAGACCCACCCATCTGCCAGGAAGTGGACGTCCCAGGGTCGATCGGGAACCCCACCCAACCGCGCACGACGGATCTGTGGCTACCCAGACCGTCGGCGGGGGGGGCGGACCAGGGCACAGCCGCAGAGAGCGAGCCCGGAGCAACCCCGAGACCGAAGCGTCAGCGAACGGGACGCAGGAGCGGCAGGAGCCGATCCAGAGGGGCAACGGAAACACCACGGGGCCCATGAGGAGGAGGCGGAGTAGCCAGAGGCCCCCTAAGGAAAGGGGCAGAGCGGCCCAAAGCAGCGAACCCACGAACGAGTCCCAGAGCCATCCCAGGAGGGAGACCGAGTGCAACACGGCGAAGACCTCCCACCGAAGGTGCACCGCGGGCGGCAGACCCCGGGTCACCGTAGCGCCGGACAAAACCCATGCGAGACCGACCCAAGGCACGACACGCGACGGGGTCAAGCGTGAATCGGGAACACCAAAAGGGGAACCCTAACCGTGCGACGGTGCGAACGACTGTGAGGGCGACGCCAACGCACAGGCCGAGGGCTTCGGAAACCACCAACCAGACGGCCAAGGAAAACAGGAGCTGGAGCCCGCTCCTGAGGAGAGGACCCAGAGCCTGCCCCACATGTGCGGAGAAGACCCGCGGCGCGATGTGGAGACCGAAGGGAAGGCCGGTGAACAGGAACACACGATCGGAAGGCCGAACGGCCAAGAATCGCTGGAAGAGAGGATGGAGAGGAACGAGCCAAGACGCAACCCGGAGGGCCAGCGACACAACCCACGACAGAGGGCACAGGGCCAGGCGTACCAGGGGTACCGGCAGCATCCGAAACCGTGTGTGCACGACGCGCCCGTTGAGGGCCGACAGAACCACCAACGGCCGCATCGCGACGCAGTTCGTCGACGGGACCAGAAAGACACGGGAGAGGAAAACCGGACGACCGGCGATCAACTCCCTCGACGCTACCCAGCTCGGGCATGGAAGTGAGCACGTGGGCCACCTCCGAAGAGATGGACCGGCGTCGGTGACAAGAGCGGAAAGGGGGTCGAGACGTCCACCACCAGGGGAGACCCCACCGCGCAACCCGCCGCCCCCAACGTCCCTCGCGGCAACCGAGGGGCACAAGGGCAAAAACAACCCGAGGGAGCACCCGAGAGGAGGGGAGCGACCCGGTCGGCCAGGCGAGAAGGAGAACAAGGAGGCCGACCCAGAGAACCACACATTGCGTCGACGCGGAGGTACCCTCGGTACGGGCCGTGCGGGCACGAGCGCCACGTCGACCTCAACCCCCCCCCCCCCCCCAACCCCAGGCCGGCGCGGGGCAGACCACGTCGAAGGGCGGCCGGAAGTGGAAGACCGGCCAGACCCGACACAGCGGGGATGAAAGGGGCAAGAACAGAAGGGCGAGGCGGAATCGACGCACTGGCCTGCAACGTCCCAGTCCTGCGGCCGCGCAAGGCGGCAGCACGCGTAGCAGCACCCCGAAGAGGACCGGCAGAAGGACGGGACTGAGAAGACCCCGCGTGCGACACAGCACGACGGGGCGTGACGGAAGCAGGGACCGCTACGACACAGCGCGTCGGCGCGGGTCGGAAGCAGGGGCCGCCGACAGAGAAGCGAGCATACCCAAGCAACCAGCTGAAACAACCCCGACGTATATAGCGCAGAGTACAACAAACCCTGACGAATAGCCAAGGGGGCCGGCCGGCAGAACGAGGACCGCACTGTCGGGCGGCGCCGAGTAGCCGCGTACAAAACCGCCTGCAGCTCGGGAACCAAAGACACCGCGAGCCGAAGGTGGACCCGCAGAACGCGGTCCAAACCCTCACGAAGAGCGCCTGGCGCAGACGCCCCGAAAAGCCGCAGGCGGGGACAGACGGCTGGAGGGAACCGAAAGACAAGACAAGAAGTCCGTCACCCTCTGTCGCAAGGGAAAAACCGTGGCGACAGAGGCCTGATCCGGGTGAGAGAAGAACGGTAGCAATAGAACAAAGTCCAAGAACGGGCGCGCCCATCCAGGACCAGAACGCGCCGGCCAACCTGCCGACAGACACCAGAGGAGGCAAAAGCAGGGACGACCCCAGTCCAACGTCAAGGCTAGTAACCTAAGGGAGGGACCGAAGGAGAGCCGTCGACGGAACGGTGTGAAGGCGAAGGCCACAGCAAACCAGGCCTCCAAGGGGAGAGGGCGACCGAGCATGACGGCGAAGCCAGGCGTACCGGCGTCGCACAAACCCGTCCCATAGGAGGACAGACCCGTCAACACAGCCAGGGACTGAACAGCCGGAAGGAGGTCAGCGCGGCCGAAGGCTGACCAGAGCGTAGGCCCGCAGAAGGGAGCGGGACCGTAGCAGGGGTAGGAAGGGCGAGGCGCTGAGGTTGAGGCACCGCCAAGAAGCGCGAGAAGAGGGAGGCGTCCAACGACGCCAAGCACCCGTCGAAGCGGGACAGAACCCAGCCCTGCAAAGCCAACAATCGAACCGAGAGAGGCGACCCCCCCCACCCCCCCCCACCCAGAAGGGTCGGCCCGCAGGGACAAGCGTGAGCGGGAGCGAGACCCACGACACGAACCAGCAGCGTCGCGGCCCAAGGAAGGCGAGCGACGACGGCCGTGTCGCCGTAGAGGGACCCGTCCCCGAACACGAACGGCCGAGGGGGAAACAGCACCATCCCCCTCTTCCAGTGACACGACAGCTCCCGAGAAAGGGGGACCCCGAAACCCCACCGAGGCAAGAGGAGGGGTACCCCCCAGGCGAGACGGGAAGGGAAGGGCAGGAAGAGAAGGAGGAGGAGCAGGACGACGGGAGGGGGAAGGCTGGCCGGGTGAAAGGAGGCCAGAAGGAGCCGCGGGGGGAAACAGAGCAAGGACCCCCGGGGCTGAGAGAACAGGGCGGCCCGACACCGAGGCGGAGGAGGGAGGGACCCCCACCGCGGGACGAGACCGTGAAGGAAGAAGAGGCACGGAAGCAGGTGAAGGAGGAGAAGCAACGACACCCAGGCGGACCCTCCTGGACAGTGTAGGAGGGAGCAGAGGGCCAGCGACAGCACGAACAACCGCGCGCGGAGAGGACAACGTAAGAGGAAGTCGTCTGGGCTAGGAAAGCGGGCGGAAGGGAGGAGAGCCCCTATCCGTAGAGGCCAGGGGAGGGCGCATAGGAGCAGAGCCGCTAACCCCGGCCTCAGGGCGAGAACCAAGACGAGGGCGACGGGCGACGTCAAGGCGATCAGGAGGACGACGAGGGGCAGAAGCGAGGCGAGCGAGAGAGTGGAGGCGTAGGTCGACCAGTAGCGTAGGGGAACCATATGATACCCAGCTCGCCTCGTACCATTTGTGCCAACCCCAGATGGGACGGCACAACGACGTCCACGAATTCCAGGTACCTATTTACAGCTAGGTGAACTGAGGCTAACACACGAAAGGAGACAAGCCCAATTCGTCACCGCCCGGTCTGGGAGTGAACCCCCGACCCCTCGTGTGTGAGACGAGAGCTCCACCTACGAGGCTACGGGCTGTGGTGAACGGCCGGCAGTCGGGTCAGGGATACCCAGGGTGACGCGGAACCGGGCGGCAACAAAGGCCGGGGAACGGCGGCCCACAGGCCCAATGTGGCGGGAGACCATCGGCCACACCGACGAAAGGGAAGCAGAGGCCACAGCCGCCGCCGAGGAACCAGGGCCATGGAGCAGCACAACCACCAGGGCCAGACACGGGCCACACAGAGCAGGGAGGTAGGCCGTAGAGGACACAAAGAGCGAGTGGCGCAAGCAGGACATGTGGCTCACCAAGCACGGGGAGCGACAACCAAGGCGAAAGCAAAGCAGCCGACCAGCACGAGAAGAACACACACCAGAATCAGCACGTCGAAGGTGTAAGTGGAGAGAATGTCCAAGAAGAACCAGGGAAGGAGCATGGGGAAACAGGAACACACATGCAAACAGGTATCTGTACTCACCCTAAACCGGGAGCACAGAGGTAGGTGAGGAGGGCGGCCGAGGCGGAAGAGCACCAGCAGAACCTGCAAAGATGGAGAAAGTGTTAACCACCACTCAACATCTTACATGCAGGGCCTATAACACCAGGAAAGTGCATACACCAATATAGTATCAGGCAACAATATGACACAAAAAAGGGTCAATAGTGAAAGCCAACTATAACCGCAAATTTGCGGGCCAATAGAGGTAGATCCGTACCGACACAAACCTCCCACATCGCCACGCGACCCCCCAGCGATCTCCGCAAAATTGCGGGGAGCCGAAACGACCCAGAGGGCCGAATCGAGCACTCCGCAAATTTGCGGGAACGGCCAAGAGGGCCCGGTGCCGAACAAGCGAGAGGGGCGTCTAGGAAAACCAAAAAAGGCCGGCAAACAAGCGTCAACTCCTTAAGAACTCCAAGCGACGATGACCGTGACCATCTAGCTGAGCAGTGTCTTCCTTGATAATATCCTGACTCGACCGGTCAAGGGAGAGGCAAGGAAGACACACCAGGGGAGAGGAGGCACATCCCCTGGGAACCACCCAACCCACAGAGATAGAGCAAAGCCTATGAGGAGAAGTGGCAGGTTGGGTGGTTTGGCACAACAGGGGCCCCCGTGGGGTACCCCAGGATTGGGCAAAAGTTATGAAAGGATGGAGGTGAAAACAGGAAGGGAACACAAAAAACCAGTAATGAAACTGGTGAGAAAAAGGGTGGCCTAGCCGCGAGTAGAGAATGTGTCAGGGGCGAAAAACCCTGTGGAGTGAGGGAGAGGCCCCCGTGGGGTACCTCTGGGTATCACGAACCACTAAGCGCCCAGGCCCTTGAGACACAGTGAAGGCTCGAAAGGGGGGACTCGGGAATAACGCTAGTTATGCGGCTGACACAAACACTACAAACAGCACCGCCACCACGAAACTCAGGTTGTGAACCAACTGTACACCTAGGCTATGAAAAAATGAGAACTCATAAGGGCATAGCAATTCCTGAATGATAAACAAGCTAGGCTAATTGAAGCTAAAAGCTAAACTATGCCCAGACTAACAGGAAAAAAGAATATGAAAAGAGAAAGAATGAAAACATATAGACGGGGAACGCCAAGCGCCCCCGTACCTTCGGTAGCTATTTCCACACGCGTCTCCATTAAACACACTGAGGAGCCCATTTAGGTGTGTCCTAGATCACGTAACATCTGTCTAGCAAAAAGAAGGCCAGAAAAGCCGAAACGAACCTAAAACAGGGTGAATTGAAGGAGCACAACAAAAGCGGACTCAATCAATGGAGGCGCGTGAAAAAATGATAACAAGAGAGGGTCGCTCATGCGCATGTTCGACAGTGATCTGCACATGACGGAACACGGGATGGGCCTTAAGCGGTAACTAAGGTAAACCCCTTTTTCTTCTCTTCTATGCTTTTTTCACCTTCGGTGGTAGTTTTGGTTAATGTACAACGTCTCCTAGAGCAAGATAAGGAGTAGACTCTAGACGTTTTCTTTTTAACCGCGGTTGGAATGACGACATAGCAGTCAAAATAGACAAGTCGTCATTGCAATTAGGTTAATAGCCTTGACGTTGGATTTGCCAAGACTACTAACAAATATATTGAGAATATATCACAAATACACGTGAGCCACTAAATGTTTCTAGTCTCTCAGTGGGGATCGAACCATCGACCAACAGGACGATAGCCGACGCTTTAATCAATTACACCACGGCAGTCTCCACTGAGAGACTAGAAACATATATATATATATATATATATATATATATACTGTATATACTGTATATACCGGTATATATATATATATACCGGTATATATATATATATACCGGTATATATATTTATATATATAATTATATACAGTATATACTGTATATACTGTATATTATTTTATTTTATTAACTTTTTTTAGGTTTGATGGATGTCTAGGTAGGAAACTATATAATTATATCTAGTAAATTAATGAAGAAAAAAAAAATCGACCAAAAAACCAAACCCTTCCCCCTTAACCTCATATGTGTGGCGGTTGTAAGACACTTCAACCCACCCAGGTGTCCAGCGATAGTGAGCCTGCAATTTAGTAGAAACCGGCTGTCGTCGGGGTCAATTTTCTACCGAAAACATTAACATATTTAATTAAGGGGGCCCACCTCGTTTTTTTTTCTCTCTCTCTCCCTCGTCTCTGGGATTTATCTATTTGGCCCCATTCAGCCTACTATTATAAGACGTTTATCCCCATCCAGGTGTAAATTTTTTCCTGGCGAGCGAAAGCGACCCAGCATATTTATAAAACAAAATTGACAGCAGGCTAAAATTTTACATTTTTCGGTAGAAAAATGTCTCCGCCGAAGCCAGATTTCTTCATATAATGCAAGCTCGCTATTGCCCGCCAGGAAGAAATTGACACCTGGATGGGGATATACGTCTTAAAACAGTAGGCTGAATGGGGCCGAATGGATACAAGCCAGAGAAAGAGAGAAAAGGAGAGAAAAAAAGCCGGTCACCACCCTTAACTTAACCCTTGTCTAGCGGGGGGTTTTGGGCTTATTTGGGCATATTCAGGCCCTCCTGAATGATAAATCAAGTATCTGCATGAAAAGAAATGCATTCAACAAAAAACTTGGCGCTAAAAGCTTCAAAATGAGACCAGAACGAGCTACGTAGCACTCGTGGTTCTCATACAGTGGTACCAGTAACATGGGAGTTTAGCGTATAGCGGTATATTTTTTTCAGCTACGCTCACTACTGGCTACACTTCCGGCCTCTCGAGAACACAGGGAGGGTGAGTCAGTGGGCGGCGGTAGGCCCTGGGAGTCGGACGTGTGGCCCGCTGCACTCCCGGCCATTTGCACTCGATTTTAACCCTTTCAAAGCCATAATAATGCTCCTAACTTGCTGCAATTTGGCTAGCTGGGCGCCACTCTTTAAGGGTTAAAGAGGGTTTAGGGGGCGTATTCTAGCTTGAAGGAGGTTTGGGGAGGCGTTATTGTTAGTCTAGAGGGCAACCTAAGAATACAATGCTCAAAAATCACAAACACAAGCAAAGAATAGGAAAGAAAAGTCACGACCAGAGACATTCGGAAAACGGAGAACAAAAATAATATGTACTAAGCAAAACAATATAATGAAAGAAAGAACAAAGGCGACAAACTGGATTACGGAGGAAAGTTGTAACAAGAACAGGAGTAAAATATTTAGTTTTGTTTTACCTGATGGTAAATTGAATCCCTTTAGCATCTGATTTATCGATTCTTGATGGAAATATATGAAACTGTTATGCTTGCTATTATTGCCAAGTTTTCATATTTAGCAACCTATTTCGCTACAAACTCTTGATAATAGCCGAGTAATCAGGATGGCGAGATAACAATTTACCATCAACTCGGAAAAAACAGATTATAGTACCATATATTAGAGAAGAAGATAAAATTAAGAACATCTCTGATGACAAAAAAAAAACGGTTGGTAAAATGCCTTTGATAAATAAATACAATACCAGTTACTATAATAATATACAATGAAGCATATGTACAGTTACCCACATAAGTTATGTTCCTAGTCATGATCATTATGTGAAAGTGAAATTAGTATGAATTAATTGCCAGTATAGTTTCTCTGAATTATCAGTTGGCTAGTCAGATAAGTTAACCACTACATAAGCAACTACACTCGTAAATCAATCATGCGCATTATATATCTATGTATAAGATAACGGAGAGAAACAGAACTTATGTGGGTAACATAAATGGCGAAGCACGTATTCGAATTGGTATCGAACTCAAACGATGCAATACAATACTATATTGTACGGAAGGCCATGTACGCAGTCGGATCCTTTACCCTCTGCGCATGTGCGAGAATGTAAGCCCCCTTGGCCCCGCCCCCTGCCCAACCGCGTTTAAATATAACCTTCAAGCCGTCATTGCCAAGTCGCTCCGTAGCACAGTCGGTAGAGGTCCCGCCCCTGGATCTGATAATCCAGCGTTCGATCGCACTCGGGTCTCGTGTATTTTATATTTCTATTTTGTTACTTGTGTTATGTTATATTTTATTATATTATATTAGGGTAAGGTTAGGTTAGTTTAGGTTAAGTTAAGTTAGGTTAATCTAATCTAATAAAATATTTGTACATTTTGGGCAGTGGGCGGGGCCAAGGCTTTGGATCCGGCTGCGTGCATAGGCTCCCATATTATACTCATGATGCCTCAGAAATTGACTTTTAAAAGGTTCAAAGATTCGAATTGGTTTAACCTTACATATAGCTGAGAACTCTACAGTCGTGGTCAGGACATTTTGGACAATACTGGAAGCACAATTATGAAACGAGAGCGATTTGTTGTGATAAATTGCTCAAACACCTATAGTCCGTTCTTTCTACTATGGGCTTCAGAGGCCGTGATACATCGTTTCTTCGAGAATAACTTATTGACAAACAGTTGGATCAGTATGATATTTTGCCAGAGCTTGTTTCACACCGTCCCCTAATTATTGTCAATATGGTGTATTACCAAAAGTTGAGATTTAAGCCACTTGTTTATCTAATTTACATTTTTTACTCATATGTCAGTTGTTATGATATGCATCCATTTAATTGGTTTATCTAATTTACATGTTTTATACTAATTTGTTCTTTTCCCCTTTTCCTTAGGTTCCGCCTACTGCTGACTACCATTCTCCTTGATCCGAAGAATGTTGAGTCATGCAGTAATAGCAATCTGTTGTCTCACAACCTCCTCAGGACTCGCTACCCCACCCACAACATCGCGCAGGTGGATGAGGAGGACCATAATCGCCGTGTGAACCCTGGCTCGTGGAGGCAAGATGGGGAGCTGACCTCACTCGAACCCCTTGCCCGGAATACTTCCTCGGCAGCAGGCAAGAGAGTGAGGTTGTACCTCAAAGAACACAACACTCAAGGAGCAAGTCGTGTCTCTTGGCATGATAAAATGGTCTATGGTTAGTGAAATGGGTAATTGAAGACGATAATACATTTTATATTTGTTTATTCATAAACGGCAAAAAACTCAACAGATATATGTATAAAAAACTTAAAAATAGTCACTTTTTGAAATGATGATGAACTTGTACATGAGGTGAGAGGGTGTTGTGTTATAAAAAAAAGTGGAATGGGGATAAAGGGTGTTCCGAAATATGTATACATTTATGTAAATGTTTGGTCCTGTGACACGATAGCCAAAGCCAACTTTAGTTGTTTACATTTTCGTGATTCACAAGACCAAACATCAAAATTAATTTGTGCATTTTTCGGAGAAAAAAAAATCAGGTACAATTCGTATCTCTGTGGAATAATGGAGATAAACATGTATTTTGTATGTGTTCACTCAACCTCCATCCCAGATTTTGGGGTCTGCACAATTTGATCCTCTGCAGATGTAGGTACAAGTGGGGTTTGGTGCGGGGGTGGGGGTGAAGATATACCAGCTTCAGTCAGAATCCGTTGTATATCGTGTGACGCCTACCAGCATTGGCAGAATCGCCTCCCGTTAGCCACTAGCGCTCGCCAGGGCAGTGAAATGGGCTACAGTTATCAGAGAACATTGTTCTCTCTTTCATAGTACTCGCATTGTTACAGACAGTCCAGTGGTGGTCTTTCTTTTCGTCTGTGACAACGGGAAGTGCTTTTTATCATTAATAGAATATAACATGCATTGTATATTGTTAAGGAGAGAGAGCGGTGTAGGCAGTGTTGTGGTAATGTGTGCGTCCGTATGCATGTGTTGTCTCCCTCGCTCGGAGGCTCGCGCGCGTGCCTTCCACGCCCCTTGATTGGCTGGCGTGCATGGCTGTGTCACGTGACACCTGCTGCCTTGTGACGTATCGGCTTGTGATTGGCCGACTACCATGCCTTTGTGGGATCCTGAGCGTCCCGAGGACTTATCCTCCTCAGAGCAGGCTAGGGACGCACATGACTAACATCCTTTTTACAACTGTCCCCCATATCTCCACCATTCTGATACTGTCTCTCTCACTCAACTTCCTTCTTTCATTCCTCTAATCTTTTAATGTCACAGCACTCCCTTTGGGTTCTGTACACGATTTCATATCGGCCCATCGTATTATGTGCGTCGCTCTCATATATATTTCCATGTATTAGAATAGGCTATAAGGCTTCTTAGTCTATGGAGGTTTGATGACTCTGTGTGTGTCTCCCTCAGTGTCCTTAGTTTATGGAGGTTTGATGACTCTTCGTGTGTGTCTCCCTCATTATCAGTAGTGCTCTGCTGGGTTATTTAATGCTAGACTGGGATAAGGTATCTGTTGTCGTTGTCAGCGATGTGTGTATGGTTTGCTTATACCTACACGACTTCGACGGTTTCTGAGGTAGCCTAGGTTGTCCTTTTGGTTGTGCCTTTTGCGAGTGCAGCATCGTGTTGTAAGAGGGCATTAGCCTATTACCTTATTACACAGTGCTGCCTCTTTGCTTGACTTTAGAGGGATCGCCAGGGTAGAACCAGATACTTGAGATCTGGATCTACCAAGAGAGCATCCCCGTCATTAACGTAACTTTAATCATACCGCCTTAAGGACAACGCTAGGCTATGAGCCTGTCTTGCTTAGCCATAGTTTCTTAACCTTGATATCCCAGCTAGACTTTGTTCGCCGAGCAGACACTAGTTAGGACATGAGCTCTTCTGATATGGACGCATTATTATTCACAGTATTTATTAGTCTAGGTTGTTGTTGAGTTGCACAACCATAGTAGACTGTTTCGTTGATGAGGAAGTACTTCTTTTAGTGTCGAACATTACTGCCGTTGCGCATTTATAATATTCTCATGTCAGTTAACATTATATGTCCTATCTTTTAGTGTATTGTTACGACTGGGGTTCAAATATATCAGGGCTCTTATTCATTGGACTAGTAATGGCATAAATGTTACAACAGAAAGCGCTAGCTCCAACCTCTGAAGTATATTCCCAGTGAACAAAGAACACAAATACTCTACAGAGTTCTATATGCAATAATAGGCTATCAAACTCTCAATAAATGTGCGTCTACTCTAGGCTTAATGTTATGTGAAAACAGCCTATTACTACCTATAACCGAAGGTGCTTGGTTATGGTATGCAAAGTAAGGTGGTAAGAGAAGTTACAGCTTACGTTACTTTAATCAATAAATGTCAGGCACTCCTGCATGAAAGAAAGTGCACTAAAGTCCTTCAACACTAACAAGGAATCTTCTTTAAATGTTAGATGCTATAAAGATGCTCGTATCGGAAATGGAACCCAAAAAGGCAGGCAGCGGAACAATGCTCGTGCAGGCTATGCACACAAAAAGGCAGAATATATAATGCCGTCAGAGCCAAGAATATCCTAAACACTACAACAATAATAATAATCGCCACGACAATGCAGTATTCCCATCAACAAAAAGAGCCTAAGTCGTTTGTGTCTCAATACATCAAACCAGGCTGCGAAATGCTTGTGTAATCATAAATAGGTATGCATAAAAAGAGTAATTAGGTTAATATACTTAACCCGGGAGCTGCGGGGAGACTCTTAAGAGTTCCCCCGGCGGACTGCGGGAAGACTCTTGAGAGTAAGTAAAATAAAAAATCAACTTTTGACATCGAAAAAAAAAAAAAAAAAATATTTTTATTTTTTTATTTTTTTATTTTTTTTTGGCCCCTGGGCCATGCAAAATCTCAGTCCTCTACCTCCCCTCCTTCCCCACTTTCCTCCTCTCCTTCAATTATCACCTATTTTCCCTATTATTCCCTTATTCTGAGGTATATTTTCGTGCTAACATTAGCGAGTTGCAAGCAGGGTGTTGTCATCACTGATGGCAAGCGAGTGCAAGAGAGAGAGAGAGAGTATCGATCGACTGTGTCTCAGTGGCCTTGGGGGAAATTGGCGGGAAAGCAGTTTGCCTCACCCATACATTATACAACTCGCGGGCTATATCTCCGATTTTGACCATCCAAACGCTGTTTTCACTCGTTTTATTGTTGTTTCAGGTTAGTACCTTTATAATCAACCCATAATAGGCGCATATGGATAATTATTAATGCTATTAATGGTACAATGAATATTTTAGTGACGGAAACACCTCAAATACGTCAGCACAGGGGGACGTTTTCAATTACCCCCATGCGCACTTGTTAGGTTAATGTCTACTGTGACTGATAAAGTCTAGCTAGAGTCAATGATACGAGATACTGGTGCGCATGTCATGCTGCATAGCCTAGTGCAAATCTCAAGTCTGTGCGTCAAATATTACGTTATAATGAAGGGTAGCTCTCTTGAGAAACCTTAATACCGAAGTATTAAGCGTTCTCCTGGCGTACCTCAAAGACAAACAATCGAGACTAGAACAGTGCAGAATGGTATAGGCAAAAAACCCTCATTCGTGCATTCTCTACTCTCAATGGCACACAGACTAGAATTTACTCAATCAACTCCAGTTCTCAGGTATGTCGTGCCGCTTTTAACTGAAGCCAGCACTCATAGGAAACAATACCTATAATATCAGACTCCTAGTCTAGCATTATCTAATCCAGCAGAACACTAATAACTAAAGGAAGCAGTACTAAACAATATAAATGCCTACCAATGCTTCGTGATCCACTTATCTTAACAACTAACATACATAGGCTATATCAGACCTTAACACACAATACAACTGGCCAGCATGAAGCTGATTTTGCAGAGTTAACCAGAGGGGGTATACTATTAATAAAAGGTGGTGAAAGATATGGAAAATGAGAGAGATAGGCAGAGGAAAAGATTCTCAGGTACGGAGCGGGGACAGATAGCAAGGGAAAAAAGATGGGTGTGTTCTAGAAACCAGATCTGAGGGAGAGAGTGGCGAGGAACTGTATATATACTCGCACTAGCTCGAGGTGCGTGGGGAAAAAGCGGTTACAAGTCATCAGCCACTAGCAAGAGCTTGCAGCATGGTAAGGGCCTCTCTCCACCAACCCCCGCGAGGCAGCCAGCCGTGACGTCATCGAGCGGGACAAAAAACACTGCGCGCCCCCTCTCACTCTGTTCTACTCTCTCTCTCTCTCCCAGATCCCATCATTACTAGTTAATGATAAAACATATACTTTACAATTAAATATATAAAGCCTTGACATGGGTAAAAACAAAGAGCCTTTCTGGACTGCCCATGACACGAGCTTTCATATGAAATAAAGCACACTCTAATACATAAACTGTAGCCCCATCCACTGCCCTGGCGATCATAGCGAGTCACTGTAGGACAAGCCATGCGGTTCTAACGGAGTGGTTAACATCACAGTATTCAGTCTACACGTTTGGTGTCCTGCCTCCTGCCCTTATCTAATTTAAGATACGAGCATCTTATGAGCATCAGACTTTCTTCAGAAGTTTCCAGGTCTATACTTCTGTAGCTGTAGGACTATACTTCACTTTCTTTCAGATAGGAGTGAAGAGTTTATTGTTGTTTAGAGTAACTATATTGAAGCATCTTTTTATTGTATTAAATCTTGCAGTGATTTAATTGATCTTTCCATAGCTTCCCTTTTATGCATTCTAACGTAACTTGCATCTTGTTTGTTATCAGGCTATACCAGTGTGGGTTAGCCTAAAGTAGAGTACATTTATGCCCAGTTAAGGATACCCCGTTATCGCAGATTAACTCTGGAGGGTATAGGTGTTTTTGTTCGCCGGCATATAAGTTCAAGGGTTTGGATCTAGCGTACCGTTGTTGCATAGTGCCCTATTACTAGTCCAATCATTAAGTGCCCTTGTTTTATTCGAAGCCCCGGTCGTAACAATCGGCTCCTGGGTTTGAGGGTAATTGTGAAATGTTGGGTGAGTTTTGAGAAGTGACCATGGTCAGTGTCTGATATGTTGACACAGGTGTAGCAGGTGGCTGATAAGTGTAATTGGTGGTGTTTGGGGGGTAGGAATGAGGGGACCAGCCCCCAGGTTGGCCCACGGAAAATCGGGTTGTGTGCCAGCCCGTGAGTTTGTTGTGGTTGTTGTTGTTGCGTTGGTGGGCTAGGGTGCCAGCCAACTGGATGCTGTCAAGACTTGTGGGGGCCCTGGTGGTAGAACAAGTTCATGAGACCTGGGCTTGCGGCTGGAGGCGGCAACTGGGCAGGTGCGGTCGCTGCTGCTTGCACAGGAGTAGTGATGACGTTTCGTTGTTGCACTGGAGAAGCAGGTTAGGACGATAAATTGAACCTAGGGCTGAATCCCGAACTTTCGCAAGTTCTTTCGATTCAACACTTTCCAGTGCTATGTTCTCTTTCCGGCTATTGACGAGCATGTCTAAAGCATTGCTTATGAATTTCATGCTAATTCGGCAGTCAAGGGACTTCAGGGTGTTCATCATGAACGTCCCGATTGACTCCACCTCCTCCTCAATTGGTGCCTTCTTCTTCACAAGTCTCTCTACCTGTGCCTCCAGGCCCGCCATTCTACTCACCCGAACCCTCAACACCTGTGTGAGAAAGAGGGAGGGAACGTTTATAAAATAATATAGTTATTTATTCATACACAAATCCTTTCATACATTTATTTACGTCAGACATCCCAAACAGGGCCGTGAACCCTGTGTGTCAACTTGACCCAAAGTCTGGGTGCTACTCTATTTGCGGGTGTTGTCGCCACCTTATCTGAGTGAAATTTGACACCCACCCTCACCTACCCTCTCCTCACCAGTACCCAGGCCAGCAAACATATTCAGTGGGTGACGAATAATAACGAATACTGATAATGTTTCTATATGAATGTGTCAAAGTACATATGCAGTGGGTGACAAATGTTGACGAATACTGAGAATGTCTAAATATGAATGTATCAAAGTAAATATTTAGTGGGTGACGAAAAATTAACGAACATTGAGAATGTTTATATATGAATGTATCGAAGTTAAATACTTTTTCATCTGGGTCAAACAAATTTATAACATTAATATCGGGATATGAGAGAAACGAATACAAACTACATAACCAATTTCTCCAACAATACTATTGTGGACATAAGTCCTGCTACACCTGCCTGACAGGGAATCGCGAATTGTGTTGGTAACATTGCTATCCCCCCCGTCCCCCCACTCCATCCCCACTCTACCACACTCTCTCAGCCAAACCCTCCCTTCCCTATCTACTGTTTTCGTTCTTGTTCACGTCTATAAGCCTCTCTTTATTTCTCCCTCTCTCATCGAACCATTGTATTTTTATGAATATTTTCCTATTCTTCTAACTAATATGAAATATCATATCGTTACATACTTCATATCTATATTTACCATTTTATATAAACCTAACATAATATAAAGTTTGATAATCCATTCGAATATGGAAGTTTTTTAACTATATATGTTATTTAAGTCAATTACAACTGTCTCGAGACTTTAATATACTTTTGCATCATCATATTTCAATTCTGTTATAATTATCTGAACCCATATATCCTACTGTTTGGAGTAAGCATGTATTTCACTGTTACATTTTATATATTAGTAAAAGAGATAATTGACACATACAATATTAAAAGCTATACATATATGTTCACGTGTGTATTCTCAATAATCGCCTGTCAACCATAGACTCCTTTAAAGAAGGACTGAAACCTCCCATGCTCGGGGTTTGTAACCTGAGTCTGAAGGATTAACTTGAAACCTGGGTTAAAATAACTTCTAGAAGGGCTAGAGACACGATCTCGGGGTCCAAATAGGGTTTTTTGAGGACGGCGAGTTCACTAGAGACATTTTCAACACCACCTCGGGTTATCTTCAAGGTCAAAAGGTCATATTTGAAGGTCAAATTAGTGAATTTTGGTAATTTTTGCCTGTTTTTTGTGTCTAACTTATAAACGGTGATTTGATTGATTGATTGATTTTTATTGCCAATTGTGTACATACATAATATACAATAATACATCATAATACATATATTTGAATGATTGGCATATATAGCTAGCTAAACAAAAGCTCTATGTAGCTAGCCTTATAGACATAAGTAAATATTTAATGCTAGGTTACACGGTTATTAAAAATATAATATATACAAAACATTACAGTATATTACCTGCTTTATCATGGAATCAGCAAGATTCAACTTAGTTCATTATTTTCAGTAGTCTTTAAGAATAGGTATGACAGTAGTTACATGGACACTACTAATGGAGAAATGAAATAGACTGGTTTACATAAAATCATCGCTATTTAGTATTGATCTAAAAGGTGTTTCTTAATAGACTTTTTGAACACAAATGTAGAAACAGCATGTCTGAATGGTTCATTAAGGGTGTTCCATAATTTAGCTCCCCTATAGCTAAGACAACGTTGTGCATGTGATGTTCTGCAATATGGGAGTCGTAGCAACTCCTGGGCTTCTCTGGTATTAACGTTATGGACCATGATATGAAAATCGCCCTTGGTACGATCCAGGTTCTCAAAGACACAGGGCTCTTCAACATTGGACTAGATAATGGCAAACAGCAACAACGGTAACACTAGATCCAACCCCTGCCTTAAACACTGGAAAACAAAACACCATTACCGCCCTGAGTCGCGCCTGGACAACGAGGTATCCTATGACTCAGTAACTGGTGCACACACACTAGGCTGACGCTCAATGAAACAGCCTATTCTCAAACAGTAAAAGATTACTGGATTATGTTACACAAAGAAAAGATAGTTAACGTGATTAATTAACGTTATGGTAGATACTCAAATAACTGGCACTCCTGTATTAAAGAAAGTGCAATGCTAGTCCTGCAACATCAACTGGAAACTTCTGAAATAAGTCTGATGCTGGGAAGATGTTCGTAAAGAATCTTGAACAATTATAATGCAGAATACGGGTCACAATAAATGCTAGGACATATAGTAATAATAGGCAGGCGAATAATAAAGACTGCGCAAAGGTAGTAATGCTCGACAACTAAAGAAATGCTTCGTGACACAACACAGCCTACTCGGGTTGTGTAACTCAACAATAACCTCGGCTCAAAAGTGCAGTGAATAATAATGCTGCATACATATAATAATGGGGCTTATCTCTATCCAGTGTCTGCTCAGTTAATAAAGTCTAGCTGGGGTATCAAGGCAGGGAAACAATGGGCGAGCATGCGGCTCGTAGCCTAACGTTGTCCAAGGGTGGTATAATGAAGATACGTTATATGACGGGGATGCTCTCTTGATAAATCTAGGTCTCTATTACCTAGCTCTATCCTGGCGATCCCTCAGAAGTCAACACAAAGAGGCAGCACTATGTTGTGAGGGATGGGCTATGGCCCTCTCACACCACAGCGCTGTGCTCGCAAAGTAAACCAACACGAAGACAACTTAGGCTCCCACAGTACCTGTCGATGTCGTGCAGAGCTTAGCTAACACTGCACACATCGGAGACAACGACACAGTAACCTTACCCCTAGTCTAGCTTTAGATAACCAAGCAGAATCACTCAACACCTTGCAAGGGAGACATATACCGGTCTACAACCTTCCCGAGAGAGGACACATACGGAAAAGTCCGTCTCTCTAAACCTCAATAAAGCATAATACCTCCTTAACCTAATGCATGAAATATCTGAGAGCTTCGCGTACAATACGACTGGTCGATGGTGAACGTCTATGCTGAAACCAGAAGGGATGTTGAGTTTAATAAAGATTAGAGAATGAGAAAGGAGAAGTCGAGAGAGAGAAATAGTATGCAAAGTCGCGAGTATGGGGGACAGAATTGCAAAGGATGTAGGCGATACGCGTGTCAGGCAAGCTCTGAGCTGGTAAAAAACACGAGGCCGCGACGGGAAGGGACTAGTTGACCACCCGGCCGCCAACGCCGTCAGCGCCCAAACGAGCCGCGTCATAGCTCACCTCGCTGCCGGGTGTACTCCCTCACACTCTCTCGCTCGCCTCCCACACAAGCAACATTTTTATTATAGCGAATATAAAATATAAGGCGCAGTCACAGACCAAAACAAAGACCATTTCTAGACTGTCTGTGGCAACACGACACTAATGAAATAATGCAGATCATTCTAGGACAACTGTAGCCTATCCCCCCATCCTGGCGAGCGCTAGCGAGCTGCAATGCCCCACGCAACCATTCTGCTAACGCCGGGAGGCGTCCCCCCCCCCCCCCCCCCCCAAGACATGGGACACTCAACCATGAGCCCATATCTGAACAGGCAGAATGTCGCTAGAATCTGCCACTCCTAACCACTCTGCCACTCATGGAATGCAAGCTCAGTCTCCTCAAAATAAAATACAACATTTTTATATAAAAAAATCTTATCAACCTTCCCAAATATAATACATTAATTCATAACATTGTGCTCCCAGAGCGAGCTTTAAGAAGCACAGCCTACTGAGGGAAAATCATCTGCACTCAGTACTCAGCTACAATATTATCTTAAAATTAATTATTAAAAAGAAAGAGTTTTTATTTAATTTTTCATATTTTATTTTAATGTTGTTTTTGGCGGCTACTATAGATGTAGCCTAATTTTCTTCTAATCAAAGCCAACAACTCCTGCCCTGCGACCCTACGCTGATGCTACACACGCGAGCCAACAAGCACCTGCGCAAAAATACACCGCGAGCCAAGACAGGAGGCTATACCAACATACTGTGGTAGCCTACCCCGGATCCTCCACCCATGACAGACACTGACTGAACAGCGAGGGTTCTCCTGCAAACAAAGCCAAAACATTATCAGTGCCCTTAGCATGCCACACATCCAACTTGTGTTCCGGCAGCACAACAACACCTGACACTGATAAACTGCCCAGTTCATCGCAAGACTGGCACTTCTCTTCGCTCTTTCCGGCAACGGGGCCTGCCAATAACCCTTCACTAGTTCTACCTCCGTGATGAGCGAGACAACCCCGAAGCGGTCTATGGTGTCGTCAACTCTGGGTAATGGATAGGCGTCTGTCAGGGATAATGCTTCCACACTCTTGCAATCAACATACACACGGACTCTGCCACCAAACTCAGGTTGCAAAGCCACTGGCAACGACCACTCACGATATCCCTCATCCCTCAGACCCCCTCTCCACACGCCGTCCAGCTCCGCCTTCACAACAGGCTGTCGAGCAGGATTCACACTGTAGGGAACCAACTCGAGCCTTGCACTGTCTCCAGCCTCCATGTCGGATTCTACCCCGTACATCAGGCCTGGAGAAGCAACAAACATGCGGACGGACTGCCACAGCCTAGTAAACAACTCCTCTTGTCGCTCAGGAACAAGAGGTTGCAACTTATCTCGCAGAACAATATGCCTAGTGCCCTCCTACATCTCCTTCACCATGTGGAGAGGACCCCTCACCTGATGCCCGAAAACAAGCTCATTCGGACTGAAACCGAGACTCTCTCCAGGTACTTCTCTTGCCACGAACAAAGCATACGGCAGACCAAGGTCCCAATCCTTTCCATTCTCTGCGCAGTAACATCGAAGCATGCTTTTCAGCGTGGCGTGCCACCTCTCCAACACCCCTTGACTCTCCGGGTGATACGCAGAAGAGACGACAGTGCTGATGCCATGCTGAATCATAGTTTGTTTGAACAGATTAGATGTAAAACTAGAACCTTGGTCCGATTGCACCTCTTGCGGGTAACCATACCGCGAGCAATACAAGAGCAGGTTCCGGACAACAGTTTTCGCCGTGCCATTTCTCTTTGGATATGCATCAGGATAACGAGTGGCCACATCCATGATAGTTAATAGAAATTTATTACCGGCATTAGTAGGGGGTAGGGGTCCGACCATATCAATGATGACCTTACTGAAGGGCGGTCCACTGACAGGAATGGGGTGCAACGGGGCTCTCGGAATTGTTTGGTTAGGTTTTCCAACCCTCTGGCACGTATGACACCTTGCTATCCAGGTTACCACCTGCCCTTTCAACCCCGGCCACCAAAAAAAAAAATCTAAAGCCGCCACCGTTTTTCTCACCCCTAGATGGCCTGCCAGTGGTATGTCATGCGCCAACCTCAGTAGGCTATCCCTGCACTCCCGTGGCACCACCAACTGGTCCACTACTCCGGACCCCTCTTGCCAACTACATTTAGGGTCTTGAAAACGCCTATAGAGGATGCCTTCTAAATAAAAAAAATCTCCTGGCTGTGCATCGCCGTCCTCGTCGAGCTCTACAGCTCCATTATCACACGTTTGGAGCTCAGGGTCCTCTAGTTGCAACCGACGTATATCTGAGGGTGCCAAGCGATCTAACTGCTCCCGGAGCAATGCATGACCTTCCCCGATACTGGGCTGCTCCCTCTGTCTCTCTCGATGTACATAACGTTGCTGTCGTGGAGACTCGTCATGCCCAGCCTCGTCACTCTCGATGACAGGCCCAGGGGCTACTCCAGAATTAAGTAATGATGCTAATACTGAATCACCCAGGAGAGCCGCCGAGTCAAAACTCTTAAAACCAACTCCAGCTTTAGCCTCCTCCTGTTGATCGTTCCTCCGCTGGTCTGAAGACGGAGGACTAGGCTGTGACACTTTAGCTGCCCGAGCTCGGGTGACAACACACGCCATGGGTTGTATTTGGCACCGCTCGACCCACTCTTGCTCTTCCCTACTCACGTCGGCCGGCCTCTCGTCAACGACTAAGGGTAGAACCTCAGAAGCGGGCATTGCAAAGTCGTTGCCGAGAAGAAGGTCGACGCCCTCCACTGGCAGTTTCTCCACAATCTCGACATCCAATTCACGTGCCACACCATCCACCTCCAACTCCAACTGCACCAGCGGGTATGACCGAGTTGCATTAATACCCTGCACCACTACCACCCGAGCCGCGTTTATAGGGTAGCCAGTCAAGTTTTTCATCAGAGTCTGGGAAGCACCTGTATCACGCAAGACCTATACTCCATGCTTGCGCCCCGCCCACATCATGCAACCCCGCCCTCTATGGTCGCAAAAAACATCCTGAGCAGGGTTCGAGCCTCCCAGGTGCTTCTGCATTGGCTGTGCCTCAGCCTCTGACGAACTGCCCCGGGCAAACTCAGATGACTTCGGAGACACACCAATGTTGCAGGCCAAAGACACAGCTGCTGTAGGTGGTTTGCTAGGTCAGACTCTTGCAAAGTGCCCCTTTTTATGACAATGATAACACTCCAACTCCCCTTTGGGCTTCCCTTGGTACTGGGAAGGGCCCGGCCCCTTCTTAAACGGGACGGTGCTAGTCTTGTGGTCAGTCTTGGTATCATGGCTCTTGTACTTGTTTGCATAAGGTATATCACTAACTCGGGGGGGTGGGGCGTCACGCCCCTTGTTACCTGCCTCACTACGCTGGGCAGACCCGCACCCACGAATTAGTGATAGCCGGAGGTCAGCCATCTCAGCTGCCTCCTGTAGAGTTTTTGGTTGCTTTTCTTTCAGGTTTAACGTCAGGTCGCCGCCCGTGCATTTGAAAAACTGCTCTAAAAGCACCAACTGTTTAATGTCGTCAAACGTAGTAGCTTTCTCCGACCTCAGCCAATTCCCAAAAGCATCGGACAGCTCCCGGGCATGCTCCAAAAAGGTGCTCTCCCGACCCTTGGTAACACCCCGGAACTTCAACCTGTACGTCTCTGGTTGTAGTTCGTATGCTCTCAGGACAGCCTCCTTGAGTTCCTCATAGATAATACACGACTCTATAGGCAATGCATCATAAGCCTTGAGTCCCTTGCCCACAAGTCTAGAGGAAACAAGGGCTGCCCACTTCTCCCCAGGCCACTGGTGGATCTGGCACTTCTTCTCGAATCTCATGAAAAATTCGGTGACACCCGACTCATCAAATACAGGGACTAGCTTCAACAGGTGCGACAAAGACTGATCATGCCCACGATTCCCACCACCGAGACGTTGCCCTGTCGTTTCCACCCGAGTCTTCTCAAGATCGATATCTGCACGGTACCTGGTAGACTCAGCCTCCGACTCGGATTTTATTCTCGCGAGTTCGAGATCAGTCTGTTGTTTAGCCTTAGCGAGTTCGAGATCCGTCTGTTGTTTAGCCTTAGCGAGTTCGAGATCCGTCTGTTGTTTAGCCTTAGCGAGTTCGAGATCAGCCTGTCGCTGCTGGTTAGCCATCTCAAGCTGGAAGAGCATTTCTGTAGTGAAACCTTGAGGAGGAGGTGCAACTATTGGAGGCCCGGGCACCCAGCGATCCAAAACCACACTGCCAGCAGCTATCGGCCTGCGGGAACGTACTAAACTCCGGCATCCTAGAGGTCCCGATGGGAGTAAAGTGGAGGGGGGGCTCGAGCAGAAGTCCCCGAGCACCCTCTCCACCCTGGACCTCACTAGCGGCCCCCAGTACGCAAGCCCTCAAATCGTTCTTCTTGATGCCATGAGGCACCTTAAGCCCCATGAGGGGAGCCAAACACTGTAGACCATACTTGCTAATTCCCTCTGTGACGTTAACCACTCCGTTAGAACCGCATGGCTTGTCCTACAGTGACTCGCTAGGATCGCCAGGGCAGTGGATGGGGCTACAGTTTATATATTAGAGTGTGCTTTATTTCATATGAAAGCTCGTGTCATGGGCAGTCCAGAAAGGCTCTTTGTTTTCACCCATGTCAAGGCTTTATATATTTAATTGTAAAGTGTATGTTTTGTCATTAACTAGTAATGATGGGATCTGGGAGAGAGAGAGAGAGAATAGAACAGAGTGAGAGGGAGCGCGCAGTGTTTTTGTCCCGCTCGATGACGTCACGGCTGGCTGCCTCGCGGGGGTTGGTGGAGAGAGGCCTTTGCCATGCTGCAAGCTCTCTTGTTAGTGGCTGGACGACTTGCAACCGCTTTTTTCCCACGCGGCTCGAGCTGGTGCGAGTATATATACAGTTCCTCGCCACTCTCTCCCTCAGATCTGGTTTCTAGAACGCACCCATCTTTTTCACTTGCTACCTGTCCCCTGCTCCGTACCTGAGAATCTTTTCCTCTGCCTACCTCTCTTTTTTTTCATATCTTTCACCACCTTGTTATTAATATTATACCCCCTCTGGTTAACTCTGCAAAATCAGCTTCATGCTGGCCAGTTGTATTGTGCGTTAAGGTCTGATATAACCCATGTATGTTAGTTGTTAAGATAAGTGGATCACGAAGCATTGGTTGGCATTTATATTGTTTAGTACTGCTTCCTTTAGTTATTAGTGTTCTGCTGGATTAGATAATGCTAGACTAGGAGTCTGATATTATAAGGTGTTGTTTCCTATGAGTGCTGGCTTCAGTTAAAAGCGGCACGACATACCTGAGAACTGGAGTTGATTGAGTAAATTCTAGTCTGTGTGCCATTGAGAGTAGAGCATGCACGAATGAGGGTTTTTTTGCCTATACCATTCTGCACTGTTCTAGTCTCGATTGTTTGTCTTTGAGGTACGCCAGGAGAACGCTTAATACTTCGGTATTAAGGTTTCTCAAGAGAGCTACCCTTCATTATAACGTAATATTTGACGTACAGACTTGAGATCTGCACTAGGCTATGCAGCATGCCATGCGCACCAGTATCTCGTATCATTGACTCTAGCTAGACTTTATCAGTCACAGTAGACATTAAGTATATTAACCTAATTACTCTTTTTATGCATACCCATTTATGATTACACAAGCATTTCGCAGCCTAGTTTGATGTATTGAGACACAAACAACTTAGGCTCTTTTTGTTGATAGGAATACTGCATTGTCGTGGCGATTATTATTATTGTTGTAGTGTTTAGGATATTCTTGGCTCCGACGGCATTATATATTCTGCCTTTTTGTGTGCATAGCCTGCACGAGCATTGTTCCGCTGCCTGCCTTTTTGGGTTCCATTTCCGATACGAGCATCTTTATAGCATCTAACATTTAAAGAAGATTCCTTGTTAGTGTTGAAGGACTTTAGTGCACTTTCTTTCATGCAGGAGTGCCTGACATTTATTGATTAAAGTAACGTAAGCTGTAACTTCTCTTACCACCTTACTTTGCATACCATAACCAAGCACCTTCGGTTATAGGTAGTAATAGTGTTACGACCGGGCACTCGGGTACACTAGGGCTCTTACACAGGACTCGAGTATGGCTCGCTGCCACAACGGAAACACACGATCCCAACCCCAGAGTACTGCCAGCCGAACAAAAAACGCCACTACCCTCCAGAGTTCTATCTGCTATAACGGGGTATACAAGAACTCGGTACTAGCGTTTCCCACAACAGACTAATAACAAGACGGGAGTTATCTAGTCTGGTCAACAATCAAACAAAGAAGAAAGTACTACAACACTAAAGAATAGTGTTGGCCGAAGCCGAAGTAATCCACCCTTGAACTAAGAACTTAAGAAGTCCTCCACCCTCTACTTCGGATCGGCACTATTACGTTACGTTAAACAATAGTCCTCGAGCATCAAGCAAGGAATCTTCTGATAAAGTTAGATGCTTCTCGAATACTCGTAAGAAGTAAGTATCGGATTTTGAACAGCAATTCAATAAGTAACACACTGGCAATTAAAGGCTTTAAGTTGACATAAGAAGAATTATAAGAATAAACAATAGTAAATGGCAAACATTAAGAAGAAGTACTCCGACAATGCACTGACAATAGCCTACTAGGATTGTGCTCGTGGGCCACTAATCTCTGAAGTAGCTAAGCGTGCCACACATGAAATCAATAGTGCATAAACAATAATATACATAAGGAGAAGCTTCAATACTATGCTGTATCTGCTGGTCGAGCAAAGTCTAGCTGGGATACATAAGGTTAAGAGACAATGGCTGAGCAAGCGGCTCGTAGCCTAGCGAGGTCCTTAAGACTGTGCGGCCAAATTACGTTAATTGACGGGATGCTCTCTTGAGAGATCCAGATCACTAGTATCTGGTTCTCTCCTGGCGTTCCTCTCAAAGTCAAGCAAATGAGATAGCACAGTGTTGGGTGGCAGAGGCAAAAGCCCTCACTCGCAACACAGTGCTAAACTCCCACGGTACACAGTCAGAAAGACCACCTAGGCGTTCCACGTCTCCGTTGCAATTGTACTGGTTCAACCGCAACCTAGTACTCATAGGAAATCACAACTCAGAAACCCTATCCCAGTCTAGCATTGCCTAAACCAGCAGAAAACAGGAACATGAATAATCGCACACAGGGAAATGCATATACGAGTGCAACAAACATCAATCAATCCTATTCTAGTTAACCCTTCCAAAAATAGGCTATCTAACAGGCACTTATCTCGTGAGAACTCAAGCGATAATACTTTGGCTGACTAAATCTGCACCAAAGGGGTCATTGGTTAAAAAGGGACGAGAAGAGAAGAAGATAGGCTGTTCAGAGAGTAGAGAAAGTTCACATCAGTCGGAAGAATATGGATAGTTGCAAGGGATATGAGAAGTCGCTCTGCCTGATGAGTTCTGAAGAATGGTGGCAAGAACCTCTCTTTTTATACTCGGCCCTCTAGCGGCATATCTCAAACTACTTAAGGACCGCCCACTGACAATCATTACGTAATATTCTCTCTCAATCTGGGATCGACAAAGGATTTCCCACGCGCTGAGAAGGAGGAGGGAGGAGGGAGGAGGGAATTAGGCCTACCTGCAGCGTGGCGCACTCACTGTTCCCCGTTACTTAATATCTCTCTCTCTCTCCTCTCATCATTACATATAAGTCCCACACACAATACTCATAACTAATGATATAAAATAGAACTCGTTGACTCAGATGAAAACAAAATACATATTTATAATACTTATAGTACAACGGCTCACATAAACTAAGTTAGGAAACTCTACACAGACTACAGCCAAAGTTCCTGCCCTGACGATCCTAGCGAGAGTGGGGCCTGACTGGGCGTTCTGTACAGCATGCTCATACTCGACATGCGTCACACCTCCCCCAAGATTTTACTTGCTCAACCCTGAGCTAAAATCTGATATACAGAACCCCATCAAACCCCTCACACCCAGCGACCGCATGGCACTAAAACAACGCTGAGTTTATCACTAAAACACATCTTATAAAAAAAAAAAATTCACATTTCATAACTCCTCCCAACAATAGTAAAAGACATAATATCATGCTCCCAGAGCGAGCTTACAGCAGCTCAGCCGTTTGATAGTTCGTGGACTACTCAAACTCTATAGGCTATGACAAACTTATACAATTATCTATAACAAAAGAAAGAGTTTTTTTATGATTTTTATATTTTAATATGTTTTTTCCGGCTGCACTATAAGGGCAGCCTATTTTTTCTTCTATACCAAACGCTCAACTCCTGCTTTACGACCCAATACGCGGGGCTACAACCGCGAGCCAACAAGCACCAAGCGCAAAATACTACTCAAACTAAAGCAGGAGGCTACCCGTGTGTCAATCTACCCAGGATCATATACCCTTGAACGACCATCTGCAACCACGTTGTCACAACCGGCAATATGGCGTATGTCCAGGTTATATACCAATAACCTTAGTGACCACCTGGTCAGCCTCATATTCCGATTGTGAAACTGGTCCAAGATCTTGAGAGGGTGATGATCTGGGTAAACTACAACGACCGGACCATAGGCTGGAACATAGACCTCGAAATGCCCCAGCGCATCATCGTCCTTTTCACTTTCATTCATCAGGTTCTGAAACGTTGCTAGTGCATTCTTAAGTCCGTCAGGCATAACATTGCACTGGTAGGTACTCCCGTCCACAACAAAACCACATACCTCTTTAGCACGCTCGGACAAAGTTACAAGCAACGACCACTCACGACATTCCTTATCCCTCAGACCCTTCGTCCACACGTAATCCAGCTCTGCTTGCACCATAGGCTGTCGAGCAGGATTTATACGGTAGGGAATTAAACTGAGCCTTGCACTATCTCCAGCCTGCATGTCGGATTCTACCCCGTACATCAGGCCTGGAGAAGCAACAAACATGCGAAAGTACTGCCATAGCCTAGTAAATAACTGCCTTGCACTGTCTCCACGAACAACATGCCTAGTGCCCTCCCACAACCCAGCCAAGACCGCAGCTTCTAACCTGTAGTCTCCCTCCTTCTCCACCTTCGTCCCTAGAACAGCCAGGTCATGAGAGGGACAATCAGTACCACCTGTGCAGTCACTCCCATAGTTCATTATTGCTAAGGTTTCCCCGCCGATACCGTACATGCGCACCCCCGCATTCCTTGTGACGACATCTGCCTGCGCAGCATCACCGCTTTCAGCGACATAGCCAGATACAGTCGGTCTATGGTAGGGCTGTTGCATTAGACTAGAGCAGCGTTGGGAGGCTATGCGACGACCGGGCACTGCGATACCACAGCCGACCTTACCAATCTGCTCAATGTCCTCCTTTTGACCACCACCCTTGGCAGCCATGGGTCGACCCTGACCTGGCAACCATGCCAAAGCCTCGTCGCCCACCTTGAACCACCGAAACAACGAGGCTAACGGTCTTTCAACATTCACGTGACCTGCCCGTGGAACATCTTGCACCGCCCGAGTTGTGAGACTCAGGGGCTCGGCACGACCAGTGGGGTATGAACCGAGCTGGTGCTGGAGTGCTGCACACTGTTGCTCAGGCAGGTGCTCTAGCGCTTCCACAGCCACCAGACTCGTGTCCCCCGCCCACTGTTCCGCCGAGACATGACAATCCCTTCTCTCCTCCACCTGTGCCCTACTACCCCCCTCTCCTTCTCCACCTTGGCCGCGGCAGACCAACGCAGGGACAGTAGGCTGCTCAGGAGGTTGCCTCACAAACTCCTCCAACAGGTTCACATGACATGCTTCCCCGTCCTCGTGTTTAATCTCGACAGCACCATTACCACACTTCTGAACTTCCGGATCCTCCAACTGCAGTTTACAAATATCTGAGGGAACCAACCTGTCTAGATGCTTCCGAAGCAACCCAAGTCCTCCCCCAATATCAAACTGAGCAACCCTTTTTTCTCTCCGTGTGCAACGTTGCTGCCTCGGAGTCTCTTCCGGCCCTACCTCCTCACTAGCTGTGACAGGTCCTGGGGCCTCTCCAGACTCTAACATAGGTGCCAATACTGAATCACCCAGGAGAGCCGCCGAGTCAAAACTCTTAAAACCAATTCCAGCTTTAGCCTCCTCCTGTTGATCGTTCCTCTGCTGGTATGAAGACGGAGGACTAGGCTGTGACACTTTAGCTGCCCGAGCTCGGGTGACAGCACACGCCATGGGTTCTGCCTGGCACCGCTCGACACACTCTTGCTCTTCCCTACTCACGTCGGCCGTCCTCTCGGCAACGACTAAGGGTAGAACCTCAGAAGCGGGCATTGCAAAGTCGTTGCCGAGAAGAAGGTCGACGCCCTCCACTGGCAGTTTCTCCACAATCCCGACATCCAATTCACGTGCCACACCATCCACCTCCAACTCCAACCGCACCAGCGGGTATGACCGAGTTGCATTAATACCCTGCACCACTACCACCCGAGCCGCATTTATAGGGTAGCCAGTCAAGTTATTCATCAGAGTCTGGGAAGCACCTGTATCACGCAAGACCTCTACTCCATGCTTGCGCCCCGCCCACATCACGCAACCCCGCCCTCTATGGTCGCAAAAAGCATCCTGAGCAGGGTTCGAGCCTCCCAGGTGCTTCTGCATTGGCTGTGCCTCAGCCTCTGACGAACTGCCCCGGGCAAACTCAGAAGACTTCGGAGACACACCAATGTTGCAGGCCAAAGACACAGCTGCTGTAGGTGGTTTGCTAGGACAGACTCTTGCAAAGTGCCCCTTTTCATGACAATGATAACACTCCAACTCCCCTCTGGGCTTCCCTTGGTACTGGGAAGGGCCCGGCCCCTTCTTAAATGGGACGGTGCTAGTCTTGTGGTCAGTCTTGGTATCATAGCTCTTGTACTTGTTTGCGTAATGTATATCACTAACTCTGGGGGGTGGGGCGTCACGCCCCTTGTTACCTGCCTCACTACGCTGGGCAGACCCGCACCCACGAATTAGCGATAGCCGGAGGTCAGCCATCTCAGCTGCCTCCTGTAGAGTTTTTGGGTTCTTTTCTTTAATAGTTAAAGTCATTTCTGCACCTGTACACTTATAAAACTGCTCGAGCAGAAACAGCTCAGTCAACTGTTCGGCCGTCTCAGCTTTCTCAGAACGTGTCCAGTTTGTAAGTGCATCTTTTAAGTCCCGGGCATGTTCAAGAAAGGTCGCCTCCCTAGTCTTTGTAACACCCCGAAACTTCAATCGATATGTTTCTGGTTGCAACTCGTATGCCCGTAGGACAGCTCTCTTCAATTCTGGGTAGTCAATGCAAGACTCTAAAGGCAGTGCATCATAAGCCTTCAGACCCTTACCCGTAAGTCTGGAGGAGACTAGAGCTGCCCACTTCTCTTCAGGCCAATTATGCTCCCTACACTTCTTCTCAAAACGATTAAAAAATTCTGTGACTTCAGTTTCACTAAATGCCGGCACCAATTTGACTAAGTGGGACAAGGACTGTTCTCTTACTTGGCCCTCACGGCCCATCCGAATCCCTGTCGACTCTGCACGAGTCTTATCTAAATCTATTTGAGCACAATATTTCTCTGAGTCGTACCTAAGCTCAGCCTCGTGCCTCCTAACCTCAATCTCATGCCTCCTAACCTCAGCCTCAATCTCATACTTCCTAGACTCAATTTTAGCAAGCTCAAGTCTAAATATCATATCTGGAGACAGGCAGGAAGAGGGAGCTGCCACTACTGAAGGAGGGGGGGCAAGAACTGGGGAACCACCATACGCCCCGCCCGAGGGCACTCCAATCTTCCAATTCTCATCCCTCTGTGGGAGAGTGCTAACCTCCGGCAACTGAGTGGACGGCACTGTGGGAGTCGAGTGAGAGGGGATCTGGGGAGGAACCCCCCCAAACGCCCTCTCCTCCGAAACCCCATGTCGCCCACGCAACACCCAGGAAATCAGCTCCCCCTTGGACATCCCTCCTACATTGGATCTGCCCAAAACCTTGGCTATCAGGTGCAAGCCATAAATATCCACCCCAGTCAGCCTCCCCTCCGTCACATGGTACTGCTTACTCACAAAAAGTCTAGCATCCTCCTCACTAGTTACTAACGGCACCTCCTCAAATGGCATCTCTCGCTTCTCGTCAGTACTAGGGCACGACATACTGAAGTTCACAAAAAATTCTCGAGACAAAAGTGTTAAACTCCCTTATGTAAGCACTAATTACTAAATTAACTGGAGTCTCCTAAATGCTCTCCTAATTGCCTTACAAAAAAAAAATATTCTTCAATATGTACGCTAAAGTACGAACAAACAAATGTTGTACAACTCTGCAAAAAATTATACTGTTCACAAAATCCTAAGCAAGGTCGCCATTTGTTACGACCGGGCACTCGGGTACACTAGGGCTCTTACACAGGACTCGAGTATGGCTCGCTGCCACAACGGAAACACACGATCCCAACCCCAGAGTACTGCCAGCCGAACAAAAAACGCCACTACCCTCCAGAGTTCTATCTGCTATAACGGGGTATACAAGAACTCGGTACTAGCGTTTCCCACAACAGACTAATAACAAGACAGGAGTTATCTAGTCTGGTCAACAATCAAACAAAGAAGAAAGTACTACAACACTAAAGAATAGTGTTGGCCGAAGCCGAAGTAATCCACCCTTGAACTAAGAACTTAAGAAGTCCTCCACCCTCTACTTCGGATCGGCACTATTACGTTACGTTAAACAATAGTCCTCGAGCATCAAGCAAGGAATCTTCTGATAAAGTTAGATGCTTCTCGAATACTCGTAAGAAGTAAGTATCGGATTTTGAACAGCAATTCAATAAGTAACACACTGGCAATTAAAGGCTTTAAGTTGACATAAGAAGAATTATAAGAATAAACAATAGTAAATGGCAAACATTAAGAAGAAGTACTCCGACAATGCACTGACAATAGCCTACTAGGATTGTGCTCGTGGGCCACTAATCTCTGAAGTAGCTAAGCGTGCCACACATGAAATCAATAGTGCATAAACAATAATATACATAAGGAGAAGCTTCAATACTATGCTGTATCTGCTGGTCGAGCAAAGTCTAGCTGGGATACATAAGGTTAAGAGACAATGGCTGAGCAAGCGGCTCGTAGCCTAGCGAGGTCCTTAAGACTGTGCGGCCATATTACGTTAATTGACGGGATGCTCTCTTGAGAGATCCAGATCACTAGTATCTGGTTCTCTCCTGGCGATCCTCTCAAAGTCAAGCAAATGAGATAGCACAGTGTTGGGTGGCAGAGGCAAAAGCCCTCACTCGCAACACAGTGCTAAACTCCCACGGTACACAGTCAGAAAGACCACCTAGGCGTTCCACGTCTCCGTTGCAATTGTACTGGTTCAACCGCAACCTAGTACTCATAGGAAATCACAACTCAGAAACCCTATCCCAGTCTAGCATTGCCTAAACCAGCAGAAAACAGGAACATGAATAATCGCACACAGGGAAATGCATATACGAGTGCAACAAACATCAATCAATCCTATTCTAGTTAACCCTTCCAAAAATAGGCTATCTAACAGGCACTTATCTCGTGAGAACTCAAGCGATAATACTTTGGCTGACTAAATCTGCACCAAAGGGGTCATTGGTTAAAAAGGGACGAGAAGAGAAGAAGATAGGCTGTTCAGAGAGTAGAGAAAGTTCACATCAGTCGGAAGAATATGGATAGTTGCAAGGGATATGAGAAGTCGCTCTGCCTGATGAGTTCTGAAGAATGGTGGCAAGAACCTCTCTTTTTATACTCGGCCCTCTAGCGGCATATCTCAAACTACTTAAGGACCGCCCACTGACAATCATTACGTAATATTCTCTCTCAATCTGGGATCGACAAAGGATTTCCCACGCGCTGAGAAGGAGGAGGGAGGAGGGAGGAGGGAATTAGGCCTACCTGCAGCGTGGCGCACTCACTGTTCCCCGTTACGTAATATCTCTCTCTCTCTCCTCTCATCATTACATATAAGTCCCACACACAATACTCATAACTAATGATATAAAATAGAACTCGTTGACTCAGATGAAAACAAAATACATATTTATAATACTTATAGTACAACGGCTCACATAAACTAAGTTAGGAAACTCTACACAGACTACAGCCAAAGTTCCTGCCCTGACGATCCTAGCGAGAGTGGGGCCTGACTGGGCGTTCTGTACAGCATGCTCATACTCGACATGCGTCACAATAGGCTGTTTTCACATAACATTAAGCCTAGAGTAGACGCACATTTATTGAGAGTTTGATAGCCTATTATTGCATATAGAACTCTGTAGAGTATTTGTGTTCTTTGTTCACTGGGAATATACATCAGAGGTTGGATCTAGCACTTTCCGTTGTAGCATTTATGCCATTACTAGTCCAATGAATAAGAGCCCTGATATATTTGAACCCCAGTCGTAACACCTCTAGTCGATCAGCTGTTATAGGCACCTCCAAAAACTTCTTTGCGGCCTCCTCACTAGTTAATAATCCCCCTGGCATCTGCCCATCAGAGCCTGCATCATTCCCTGAACTCTCAGTATGATCTGATTCGTCTCCCATTGTGTCCGCCAAAAATTCTCACGTTTATAAAAAAAAAGAAGAAGTACCCAAGCTCCTATGTAGCACAATTCACTTGCCAAATATGTCTGAAGACTCTCAAGTGCTATACTACTTTGCCAAAAAAAATTAACGTGCCCACTATATTCCTCAATAAAACAAATGACCACAACAATCCAGCAATTATCTCTTAGTTCACAAGATCCTGAGCTAGGTCGCCATTTGTTACGATCCAGGTTCTCAAAGACACAGGGCTCTTCAACATTGGACTAGATAATGGCAAACAGCAACAACGGTAACACTAGATCCAACCCCTGCCTTAAACACTGGAAAACAAAACACCATTACCGCCCTGAGTCGTGCCTGGACAACGAGGTATCCTAGGACTCGGTAACTGGTGCACACACACTAGGCTGACACTCAATGAAACAGCCTATTCTCAAACAGTAAAAGATTACTCGATTATGTTACACAAAGAATAGATAGTTAACGTGATTAATTAACGTTACGGTAGATACTCAAATAACTGGCACTCCTGTATTAAAGAAAGTGCAATGCAAGTTCTGCAACATCAACTGGAAACTTCTGAAATAAGTCTGATGCTGGGAAGATGTTCGTAAAGAATCTTGAACAATTATAATGCAGAATACGGGTCACAATAAATGCTAGGACATATAGTAATAATAGGCAGACGAATAATAAAGACTGCACAAAGGTAGTAATGCTTGACAACTAAAGAAATGCTTCGTGACACAACACAGCCTACTCGGGTTGTGCAACTCAACAACAACCTCGGCTCAAAAGTGCAGTGAATAATAATGCTGCATACATATAATAATGGGGCTTATCTCTATCCAGTGTCTGCTCAGTTAATAAAGTCTAGCTGGGGTATCAAGGCAGGGCAACAATGGGCGAGCATGCGGCTCGTAGCCTAACGTTGTACAAGGGTGGTATAATGAAGATTACGTTATATGACGGGGATGCTCTCTTGATAAATCTAGGTCTCTAGTACCAGCTCTATCCTGGCGATCCCTCAGAAGTCAACACAAAGAGGCAGCACTATGTTGTGAGGGATAGGCTATGGCCCTCTCACACCACAGCGCTGTGCTCGCAAAGTAAACCAACCCGAAGACAACTTAGGCTCCCACAGTACCTGTCGATGTTGTGCAGAGCTTAGCTAACACTGCACACATCAGAGACAACGACACAGTAACCTTACCCCTAGTCTAGCTTTAGATAACCAAGCAGAATCACTCAACACCTTGCAAGGGAGACAACCTTCCCGAGAGAGGACACATACGGAAAAGTCCGTCTCTCTAAACCTCAATAAAGCATAATACCTCCTTAACCTAATACATGGAAATATCTGAGAGCTTCGCGTACAATACGACTGGTCGACGGTGAACGTCTATGCTGAAACCAGAAGGGATGTTGAGTTTAATAAAGATTAGAGAATGAGAAAGGAGAAGTCGAGAGAGAGAAATAGTATACAAAGTCGCGAGTATGGGGGACAGAATTGCAAAGGATGTAGGCGATACGCGTGTAAGGCAAGCTCTGAGCTGGTAAAAAACACGAGGCCGCGACGGGAAGGGACTAGTTGACCACCCGGCCGCCAACGCCATCAGCGCCCAAGCGAGCCGCGTCATACCTCACCTCGCTGCCGGGTGTATTCCCTCACACTCTCTCGCTCGCCTCCCACACAAGCAACATTTATATTATAGCGAATATAAAATATAAGGCGCGGTCACAGACCAAAACAAAGACCATTTCTAGACTGTCTGTGGCAACACGACACTAATGAAATAAAGCAGATCATTCTAGGACAACTGTAGCCTATCCCCCCATCCTGGCGAGCGCTAGCGAGCTGCAATGCCCCACGCAACCATTCTGCTAACGCCGGGAGGCGTCACACCCTCCAAACACACAAGACCATTTAAAGATTTATACACAAAGTTCACTGCCTGAGCAAACAAAATATCACCTAAATTTAGTAAACCATGTTCTTTAAATATTGGACCTGTATGAGCATTATAAGATTGGTAAGTCATTATGCAAAGTATTTTCTTTTGTGCCAAGAATAAAGAGTCCAGGTAAGTCTTGTTTGCTCCTCCCCAGATAGCAGAACAGTAAATTATATGAGGGTAAGCCAAAGAAAGGTAAAGTAGCTTTAAGTTATCAATATTCAAGGAATCTCTAGTTTTGTAAAGAATGCCAGTAATTTTCGATAATTTTACGGTAATGTCATTAATATGAGGTTTCCATGTCATTCCACCATCTATCGTAATACCAAGAAATTTTACATCATTAACTTTATTAATTACATGGTTATTTATTTTAATCTCAATATTTGGTAATCGATAGCTAGTAAAATGAGTCACAAGATAATGAGTTTTATTTAAATTAAGTGTAAGACCATTTGATTTAATCCAGGTTGACACCTTAGCTATTTCTTCGTTCATTTGGTGTACCAGTTCCATTAGATTATTGCCTTGTAAATAAATGTTTGTATCATCTGCATATAAAAGAAATTTCAGTTTGGTGCTTGAGAATACAATATCGTTAATGAATAATATAAACAAAACAGGGCCAAGCACAGACCCCTGTGGAACACCATACGTCATAGATTTACATTTAGAACTTACGTTATTATAAAAAACAAATTGCTTCCTTTGACTAAGATAACTAGTGAACCATTTAAGGACAGGGCCACGTATTCCATAGTTATGTAACTTTTTAAGTAAAATATCATGAGGTAGGGTGTCAAATGCTTTGGAAAGATCACAGAAAACCGTTAACTGGTATTGTTTTGTGTCTAAAACTTTATACATTTCCCTAGTTAGCTCATGAACGGCACATTCCGTAGAAGATCGAGGCCGAAACCCGAACTGACACTTCGTTAATATAGATTGTGATTCGACATAATTTATTAGCCTGGATCCCACAAGTTTTTCAAATATTTTACTAAATATGGAAAGTAGAGATATTGGCCTGTAATTCTGGGGAACACTTTTATCTCCTTTTTTAAAAATCGGAATAACTTTGGCTGTCTGCAGATAATTTGGAAAACACCCGATTTTAAATGACCTATTAATTATATGCTTAAGAAATGGTATAATTACACTTGAACATTCTTTAACAACCGATACACTTACATCATCATATCCACAAGGCAGTATTTTTAAATTTCGTTATTACCGAAACTAGTTCAGATTCAGATACAGGGGCAAGGTGAAACGAAACATTCACAGGGTTAGGAAGATATGTCTCGAAATCAGGTGAGAGATGGCTGATTGTAATAAGAGGCAAGATTGTAGAGCTGTCCAAATTTGATATTTATTTTCCATAGACTCCATTAAAGAAGGACTGAAACCTCCCATGCTCGGGGTTTGTAACTTGAGTATGAAGGATTAACTTGAGTCCTGGGCTAAAATTACTTCTAGAAGGGCTAGAGACTTGATCTCGGGGTCTAAATAGGTTTTTTTGAGGACGGCGAGTTCACTAGCGACATTAATCAACACCACCTGGGATCATCTTCAAGGTCCAAAGGTCATATTTCAAGGTCAAATTAGTGAATTTTGTATCCATCAGCGCGACGAATCCAGACAGCCTTGGACAGCAGACTGTACAAGTTTCACTAGGCTGGAGGAGGCCTGCCAAATTATATCTACCTGCGCATGGCAAGGAGGTGGTGGTCGTAAGTTAAAACTAACTCGGCAAACTGCTGAAGCCTTCACTGTGTCCACACATAATAATGTGGATGCTGCCAAATTGCTTCTGGCAGAGAAAAACTTTGACTACGTTTATCGTATAAATACGATAGAATATGACTCTTTTGTGATCTCTTATGTCTCTGTGACGTCACGATCTCTCCTACAGCACGACGTAGGACGAGTAGATCGTATATTATAAGATTGTAAATAAGTTAAGTTATAAAAGGCCTAATATGCTATTAAGCAATATTGCCATGGTCTTATGTAGTATATATGAATTTATCGTATATATTAATATAATTTATCGTATAGAGCAACCTAAATGCGGTACGATAATTTGGGCTCCTGGCGGTTTGCCAAGGCAGCAAGGTGTGCTTTGGAGGTACGCCAGAGCCTTCACGAACACCAACCAGTTAACATCTAATTTTCCGCCCTCAGTTGATCGTGCTTTTGTGCCTGTAATCACAATACACATACACTCAGCTACACCATCACGACGCTCTCATCGACATCATGACTGACTGATAGATAAGCATACATTATAATAATCATGTCCATTCCCATGTAATCATTTATTCTTTCTTTAACTTGACTCGTGTCTTGGGACCGAAGTCTCGTTCCCCATTGTCCACCGCCATATTGGATAAAACGTTCTCCCTTGCCTCATTGCCACGTGGAACTATTGGGGAGTTAATTCCTGGCTAATATTAACCCTTATAACCTTACCCTATATATTATATACATTTGTTATGTGAGACCTTTGGATATAAATTAGCTTGTTTCAGATTGAATTCAATTTAGATATAGAGTAGTTTTCATTTAGATTGATTTTATTTGATTCATTATAGCTTAGTAATATTTAACTTCCATTGATAGTTTACCACATTGGTGCCCAGACCCGGGAATTAGCTACCAGTAAGGGATTTTAAGGCAATGAACAAGGGGACATATAACAGGATGCAGGAACAACTCTATGATAAACTGGCAAGGCTAGCCAAGCGATGGTTAGAGCCGGAATGCAGGGTCACATCGTTGTGCCTGCCTAAGTCCTGCATCCCACCCATCATCTTTCCCCAGTAATTTTCTTTTCCGTTTCGGATTTCCTGTGACTATTATGACCTGACCTAACATTTTTTCTTGTTCAATATGATCCATTAGTAGGTATTGCTATTTAGTGTACTATTTTTTCTCCATAACATAGAAGTCCGCCGGTTGGCGTCTCTTAATTAGACTATTATTTGGCCGTTGTTTTTGTAACTTAACATTTAGATACATAGCCTATAGGCTTGCATGCAAAATGGATAAAAACGATAAAGAGACACCGTCTAGTGGGGTGCTGATCAAAGCCCCTAAAAATCAAAGGGCGGGACTTCAGGGAGTATTAAATAGGCTAATAGTGGACTTAAACACTTTCATCACTACTGCTGATCTAGAGGAATTGGAGGCCAGATTAGATAACGTCCAGGCAACCCACGGTCGTATTACGGCTCTGAGTGAGGTGATTGTGGCTGACATGATAGAGGAGGACGAGATAATTACAGAATGTGATAATCGCACCCTCTATGACGAACCTGTCTTTAGGGCGAAGTGCCTATTACAGCGTGCTGTCACAAATAAGAAGGGAGGCGATAATGAGGCCCATAGAAGGGCTGACCCTAAACAGACTGTACACCTCCCAAAGCTCAATCTTCCTACATTTGGGGGCAAGTTAACCGAGTGGTTAGCCTTTTGGGACGTGTTTCGATCTGCGGTTCATGAATCCTCTTTGGATAATGTCCGCAAGTTTTACTATCTAAAGGGACAAATGGAAGGAGAGGCCTTACAATTAATAGAGGGTTTTGCAGTAGTGGGTGGTAGTTATCTTGAAGCGGTACACTTATTAGAGTCCACATACGGGGATAGAGAGCAGTTGAAAATGGCCCATGTCGTTGCCTTGTTGGGGCTCGCAGAACCACAGTACAAGGTTGATGAGTTGACAAACTTCAGGGCAAATATGGAGTGCCATACTCGATCGCTAGACACCCTAGGGATTACCACGCAGGAAATGATAGTCATTATCTTGCGGCAGAAGCTTCCTATGGCAATACTTGATAAGGTAAGATCATTTGAACTGGGGGAGTTCAAAATTCAGTTCAGCAAGGAGATCAATAATCTACAGTTGAACAAAGGGAGAATGTATGTGTCGGGAGGGAGTGAGAATGTGGAGAAGAGGGGAACAATAAGCATGACAGTGGGGACTAAAGTAAAGAAAGAGGGTGTGTATAAGAAACCTGCTCAGATTCTATGTAAGCTATGTAACAACAAACATAAATGGAGTTTCTGCATAAAATACCCGACAAATGAGACAAAACTAGCACAGGCGAAAAGATTGAAGCTATGTGTAGGTTGTCTAAGTGGGGAACATGGTAAGCAGGGACAATGTACTGCTACATACTTAAGGCCCTGTCGGCACTGCAAAGGACATCACTTTGATAAGTTGTGTCCTACAGCGGATAAAGTCAAAGACGTCAAAAATGAGGGTACTACAACTGTGACACTAGGTAGCACGCAAGACACCACTATATTGCCCACAATACAGATTCCCATGGAAGGTAATGACGGTAACAAAGTTTGTCGGGTACTTCTAGATCAAGGATCTCAACGTTCCTTTATAAAGAGGTCCGTACTAGTGGGATTGAAGCACCGAATCGTAGGGGCTGAGACTCTTCGATTACAGGGCTTCACAGGGGTTACTGATAAACAAGACTACGAGATAGCGGAGATTTCATATTTCTATCGTAAAAACCGGTACTTTATGACTTGTATCGTAGTAGACACCCTACCAGAATATGTATCTGTGGGTGTGAAGAAGGTGGAACACGCATTATGTAGCAAAGGGGTTAACTTGTCAGATCCCATGGGAAATCAGAGTGAGGTGCATGTTCTACTTGGTGTAGATCATTATTATGAAGTAGTATACCCTGGATTTAAAAAGATGTGTGGTGTAGTTTTAATCCCCACTAAATTTGGATACTGCATGAGCGGAAAGGTGCATACTACACAGTCAAAGGTCCTGGTCGACACGGTCTCGATATATAGAGTCAATGTAACCGCGGCAGAAGAGTTGGGAAGGGAGGATTCCCAACCTAGTGACCCTAAGATGGCTGCCGAGTTCGACCTGGAACGACTGTGGAGATTGGATCACATAGGCATTAATCCTATGGAGACTGATTATGACTCGGAAGTTGCGCTACAAAGGTTTGACGAGTCTGTGTGCTACTGTGTCTCAGACAAGCAATATAAAGTTAGTTTACCCTGGAAGAACAGTGAGATAAGCCTGCCTACCAACTATGGTTTGGCATTAGGTCGCTTGCGCGCATTGCAGCGGAAATTGTCTAACGAACCGAGCACGCGCCAGGCGTATGACGATGTATTTCGGAGTTATGAGGATAGGGGCTTTATAGAGAGAGTCGATGTCAAGGAACCGTGTAAGAAGGGTAGGGTTCACTATCTGGCCCATCATGGGGTAAAGAAAGACAGCGTCACCACACCAATACGGGTGGTGTATGACTGTTCTGCCCACCAAGGACAACAACCCAGTCTAAATGACTGCCTGTTGACAGGTCCGTCCATGGTGTCGGACCTGTCCCAACATCTATTGCGGTTTAGGCTGGGGAAGTATGCCTATACCAGTGACATCGAGAAGGCATTCTTGATGGTCAAGCTAAAGGAGGAAGATAGAGATGTTACCCGCTTTCTTTGGTTCGGCGACATTAGCGACTCTGAAAGTCCCATCATAATATACCGTTTTCGGGTTGTACTCTTTGGGGCCACTTGCTCGCAGTTTTTGTTAAATGCCACAATCAGAAAACATCTAGCTGACACTCATGAGGACACAAGTAAACTATCTCGCGGATTATACATTGACAATTTGCAGGGTACTAGCGATAGTCAAAATGATTTGTTATGTGCATACTGGCAAGCACGCAGATTGTTTGCGGATGCACATCTATTTCTCCGCGAGTGGGTTACTAATAGTGAAGATCTTCAGAGTTTAATACAGGTGGATGGTACGGCATCTCTTAACCAGGAAAAGTCCAGAAATTTGGGGATGATCTGGCAACCTAAACATGACATACTAACTTTTCAAACAAGGTCTTTTGCTCAGCAGACAGGAGCGCACACCAAAAGAAGTCTGTTGAGCAAAGTTGCGCAATTTTTTGATCCTTTGGGTCTAGCATTACCTGTTACCATAAGAGCTAGGATTCTAATGCAGGAAGTTTGGAGACGTAAAATAGGATGGGATGACAGTTTGCCTGAGGACCTGAATGACCAAGGGACATTATTGTTGAATGAATATGCCATCCTATGTACTAAACCTATACCTCGTAAAGTGGCGGCGTTCGGTTACGTTACACACGTTTTGCGATGCTAGCGCCACGGCATACGGGGTAGCCATATATGTTGTTACTTCATTTGGGGCACATTTAGTTACAGCCCGGGCCAAGGTAGCCCCGGTTAAAAAGGTAACTATCCCTAAAATGGAATTGACTGCCATGCTGCTATTAGCACGTCTGGTGCAACATGTACGCGCAGCATACGAGAGCGAATTAAATATTGAAATCGTTCATGTATGGTGCGATAGTCAGGTCGCACTCAACTGGATACATAGCAAGAAGTCTCTGCCAGTTTATGTGCGGAATAGGGTAGATGAGATTAGAGCCCTTTTGCCAGACGTTGCTTATCATTATGTAAATACAAAGGAAAACCCTAGTGATCTCATAACTAGGGGTATAACGGCTAGCCAGTTAATGAAGTCCGAATTGTGGTGGCATGGTCCAAATTGGCTGCTCCATGAAAGTGAATGGACGATATGGCATGCTGTTGGTGAGGGACTTCTGCCACTGGAAACAGTGGCAGTTACAGCCCAACCAAATGAGCCACCGGGTTCTATCATGAAGTGGGCAAGATTCGGTGACTATAATAAACTAGTCAGGGTTGTAGCTTGGGTGTTGCGATATGTATCCAATCTTAAGCTTAAAGTAACGGGCCAACTCTGCAACAGGGGTCACAACATTGATGCTCGTGAATTTAAAGCAGCTGAAGTAACTTTGATCAAATGGGTTCAAGTAGAAACCTTTTCCAATGAATTAGAATCCTTGAAAAGCTCGAATAAGACATTAATGCCTAATATAGTGCGTCAACTACGGTTGCACCTAGACAATGGCCTCATCAGGTGTGAGGGTCGCCTGAAGTGGTCGGGTGTACCAGACGGCACAAACCGACCTATACTTATGCCAACAAGACATCACGTTACTGATCTATTGATCATACGTGCACATAGGGAAGTAAAACACTACGGAGTATGTCATATTATATCAAATTTACGTCTCACATGGTGGATACCCAGAGTTCGACAAGTAGCTCGACGCGTAGTGAGAAAGTGTGTAATATGCCAGAGACTAAAGGGTAAACCATATGCAACTGGACCAGCTCCACCTCTACCTGAATGCCGTGTAAAGCACGTAGAACCTTTCCAAGCGGTAGGATTAGATTACACAGGGGCATTGAAGACGAGGGAGCATGAGAAGGTTTATATATTATTGTTTACCTGTGCGACGTCTCGAGCGGTACACCTAGAACTATGTGATAATATGTCCAGCGAAGAATTTATGCTGGCGTTCAGACGGTTTTGTGCCCGTCGTTCATTCCCTCAACTCATTCTTAGCGACAATGCTCCCACTTATGTCCAAGCATCAAAATATCTAAAGGATATGAGTAGTGATCCTACTGATATCACTTTTTTGGGAGAGAAGAAGTGCGAATGGAGGTTCATTCCAGTTAAGGCACCTTGGTTTGGTGGAATGTGGGAACGATGTGTCGGCATAGTAAAGTCAGGACTAAGAGCGGTTGTAGGACGTGCTCTATTAAAGAAAAGTGAGTTGACGACAGTCCTCACAGAGATAGAGGCAGTCGTGAATGATCGCCCGCTTACATATGTGTACACCGACCTGCAAGAACCACTACCATTAACGCCAGCTCACTTGCTATATGGAAAACCATTGACTGCGTTTCCATCTGATTTTCAGTCCATAGTAGAGTTAGAGGATCCCTCGTTGTACTCTGAGGTAGCGGTGTCTAAGAGATACCAGTATATATCCAGGATAATCGAGGATTTTAGGAAACGGTGGATTAGTGAATATCTGCTAGCATTGAGGGAAAGGAGTGTTACTCCCTCTGGTAGACCAACGGCACCTACAGTTGGTGAAGTTGTTTTAATTAAAGAAGATAGTCCTCGTTTATACTGGAAATTAGGCCGCGTATTGGAGGTATACAAGGGGGCAGACTCTGTAGAGCGGGTGGCGCTATTGAAGACAGCCACTGGAACTACTGTTCGTCCTATCGCACGTTTGTACGCTTTGGAGCTCGATTCCGCATTGCAATCTGAGGCTCCACCTGTTATTGCTGGGTCCGAGGATTCTCAAAGGAACGACTCACCTCTTACTGATGGTGATCATTCTCGGACCGGGACGCGTCCCAGACGCGCTGCTGCTGGCGCCGTCGACTTGTGGCGTCAGAAGATAGCCTCTGGGCAACTTTAGGTTTAAGGTGGGGTTCAGGTCTTTTTTGTGGGGGGAGTGTATCGTATAAATACGATAGAATATGACTCTTTTGTGATCTCTTATGTCTCTGTGACGTCACGATCTCTCCTACAGCACGACGTAGGACGAGTAGATCGTATATTATAAGATTGTAAATAAGTTAAGTTATAAAAGGCCTAATATGCTATTAAGCAATATTGCCATGGTCTTATGTAGTATATATGAATTTATCGTATATATTAATATAATTTATCGTATAGAGCAACCTAAATGCGGTACGATAATTTGGGCTCCTGGCGGTTTGCCAAGGCAGCAAGGTGTGCTTTGGAGGTACGCCAGAGCCTTCACGAACACCAACCAGTTAACATCTAATTTTCCGCCCTCAGTTGATCGTGCTTTTGTGCCTGTAATCACAATACACATACACTCAGCTACACCATCACGACGCTCTCATCGACATCATGACTGACTGATAGATAAGCATACATTATAATAATCATGTCCATTCCCATGTAATCATTTATTCTTTCTTTAACTTGACTCGTGTCTTGGGACCGAAGTCTCGTTCCCCATTGTCCACCGCCATATTGGATAAAACGTTCTCCCTTGCCTCATTGCCACGTGGAACTATTGGGGAGTTAATTCCTGGCTAATATTAACCCTTATAACCTTACCCTATATATACATGTGTTATGTGAGACCTTTGGATATAAATTAGCTTGTTTCAGATTGAATTCAATTTAGATATAGAGTAGTTTTCATTTAGATTGATTTTATTTGATTCATTATAGCTTAGTAATATTTAACTTCCATTGATAGTTTACCACAACGTTCTTCCTGCTATATTCGCGGATGAAGCCTTAGAAAAGTTTTTCGGCCAAGCCAGGCAAAGAAGCGGTGGAAACTTCTACATTGACGTAGTTGACATTATGGCTGCAGCTAAAATTGCAAATTTGCAGACACTCATTAAGCATGACATTATGCCAGAATCTAGTTCTCGTGTGCTTTTTTATTGCGACATGAATTGTACTACTTCCATAAATCCAGATGAGCGAAGTGAACTCATTGGCGAGATCACTCCTCAAGACACTAAGGAATTCTTGAGGTCTGATGATACCCTTATGGATAAAGTTGTTTATTTGGCCGGACACCTTGTTCATAAATATGGTGATAGCACTAGTATGGAGGAGATCATTGATGATGATGGTAACGAGGTGTCATCTGAGTTCCTAGATAATTTGAATACAGGTGGACTGAGTGTGCCGACTATGTCAACCGTCTTTTTTGTACATAATGCCTATAATTTGCATGACAAGACTAAAATGCGTTGCCGCTTTCATTTTGCTGAGCTGTTATCCTTTGTAGATGCACCTGTATCTAGTAGTAATGCTGCATGTACTACTTTAGCTAACATTCTATTGAAAGCTCATGTCCTCAATGTAAGTGACAAAGAAAAGGCTGTGGGATGCCTCAGGAGGCAAGAAAAGCTCTCCAACTTGCGATAGCTCTCCAACTAGTGATAGACATAGACATAGTTGTAATAGACATAGTGTTGTGATATGCATATAATGTTTATGTAATACGATATATGATAATAAATATCAAATTTTGACAGCTCTACAAACTTGCCTCTTATTACAATCAGCCATTTCTCACCGTGTATGAGTTAGACACAAAAAACGGGCAAAAATTACCAGAATTCAATAATTTGACCTTGAAATCTGACCTTTTGACCTTGAAGATGACTCCAGGTGGTGTTGAAAATGTCGCTAGTGAACTCGCCGTCCTCAAAAAACCCTATTTGGACCCCGAGATCGTGTCTCTAGCCCTTCTAGAAGTCATTTTAACCCAGGACTCAAGTTAATCCTTCATACTCAAGTTACAAACCCCAAGCATGGGAGGTTTCAGTCCTTCTTTAAAGGAATCTATGGATAATAAATATCAAATTTGGACAGCTCTACAAACTTGCCTCTTATTACAATCAGCCATCTCTCACCATTTATGAGTTAGACACAAAAAACGGGCAAAAATTACCAAAATTCACTAATTTGTCCTTGAAATATGACCTTTTGACCTTGAAGATGACCCCAGGTGGTGTTGAAAATGTCGCTAGTGAACTCACCGTCCTCGAAAACCCCTATTTGGACCCCGAGATCGTGTCTCTATAGCCCTTCTAGAAGTCATTTTAGCCCAGGACTCAAGTTAATCCTTCAGACTAAAGTTAAAAACCCTGAGGTTGTGACGTTCCAGTCCTTCTTTAAAGGAGTCTATGCTGTCAACCCACCTCCCCCTTAATCCCTTCAGCGCGATGGCGCCTTTCTACCTTTGATTCAGTTTAAGAAGGACCTATGTTATTCAGAAGGTTTGTTGGGATCTTATTTACCCCTTTGGATCCTACAAGTATATTATAAGCTAAAGAAAATCGTCTAATGGTAACCAAAATATAATGAAAATAACGTAATCGTGTTAAAGGGGTTAACTACAGTAGCTCACACTTATCTATTCATATTTTGTAACTAGTCAACTCAAACACACGGCCAAACACATTAATGTGACATTAAATTACACAATATTTTATGTTATTTTTTTACTTTGGGAGATTTGGCATCTTTCACCTGCCTTAGCAAACACTACTCCCTCCGAGATTAACCCCATCCATATCGGGGTTGTGTTTAGTTTTATTACAGCTATATTTCCACAATTTTGTGCAGATAAGGAAGAACTAATTGAGCTAGTATGAAGCCTTTTAATTGTTACACATCCTTCCTTAATTGAATACAAACTTATAAATATAGCTATTCTCCATTCACTCGAACCTTGTATCTGGCACCTACTGTAATTGGTGTTTGTATCGGCGCTCATGAATTCCCATCTTATCAATACCGTAGCTCACTGGCCTGCAGAGTCGCAGAGCTGATAATGTCTTTATTATTATCTGTATTATTCTTTATTAATTCATTATACTAGACACGTGTTAATAATTGTAATGATTACTTAACAATCTACAGTGTTATCCGAATCTTAAGAGCCATAATATATCACATTAAACACAATAATAAAATATACATCATACAGTAAAGCAAGATATGAAGACTTACCGACATGGCCCACGCTTCTTATAGCCAATCACAGGCCCTGCTTCACTTATAATACATATCAAATAGGTAGCGACGGCATTTTATTTCTTGCTTGTGTTTAAGGTATTATATCTGCGTTATTTATGTGTTCCCTGTGATACTTCATTGCTCTTAAGGTTTGGATATTACTCTTGATTATCATATTATTATTTGAATTCATTAAACTAATTTGTATTATTCCATATATATTCATTAACGCCTTACGAGCGGGCCCGTCAGTAGCTTCTACTACCCGCCAAGCGGGTGGTTTTACCCTAAACGACCTTGTTTCCGTGCTCTTTTTCAGGCATAAACAAGAACCAGAGCGTAATATAATTATGTATCCCTGAAAAGGCGATAATTGAACTTTCCAATGACACCAGAACCATCCTTCTATGATCACGCGTTCTCTTGCAACGATTGTGCAAGACGAAGGAAAAATCCCTAAAATACGGTAATTTCCTTACATATTTCCCTGTGTAGCGAGGCAGTGAGTGTGGGTGTGTGTGGAGCTGGGCCCAGTGCTGGCGCGAGAGCCATGCCGAACGGTCGGAGTCGACCTATGCTCCTCCCACCGCTCGTCTCTCTCTCAGAGCCAAATATTGCTCAGAATTGCACACCGCCTGAAGTCGGTCCCCGCCACATAGTCTATGGTTCTCTAGACCGACTTAAGTCCACCCCCGCCAGACAAGGGTTAAACTAAATAAGTCTTACTAATTCTAATGATAATGTGATAAGGGATATCCGAACCTTAAGACCTATAAAATATCACATTGAACACCTAAATAACGTAGATATCATACAGTAAACACAAGCAAGGGAGAAAATAGCGTCACTACCTATTTACATGTGTATAATTATGTGTGGTAGAGGTATTAAGTGTTGAACACACAGCTAAAATGTTTAGAGTTTGAATATTGCCTCTGACAGGAGGAGGATATTCTTTGTTTTTCCTTGCGACACCATTTACCCCTTAAAGTTCATGACCATGTTGACAGTTTATTGTGGCTCCATTTAGACGATTTTATACAGCGTAAGACAGATCTTTGGGAATTAAAAGGGTAAAGATTATCCCAATTAACCTTCTGATTTGCATTACCCTTCCTAATCAGAATAAAATTGCCTAATTATAGCCAGAACACAAATACATTAACGATCCTAAAGGAATCTAGCCGAGTAAGGCATCACACTTAAATCCTATGTAATCTGTGTGAGGCAAAATGGTGAACAACTGGGAACACGAGAACATGATACATGAAAGTGGAGTATTTGGTTAATATATTTTCATGTAAACTATAATGTTTTAGCAGTTATAAAATTATAGAAATAATAGTTCTATATCTATATAAATCACGAATGAAGTAGTTTAAGTGATGCAGAACAAGCTCTAAAATGAATGATTATGATAGTTACAGACACAAATACGGATATTAAATTGACAAGTAGAATCTGTTTTAGCTTTATATTCCTTCATTTACTACCATTTCACACACACATATTGTTTCTCTCCGCCATCACTTCCATTAGTTATAATGGTGACACAAGGTTACATTGTTTCTGTTGTAATTGTTGATACATTACTTCCAATTATGTGTTTTAATGAAGTGCATGTCTGTAATTTGTTATTAAATAACCTATACCTTAAATTAACAATATCTACACTGCATCATATTATAATGATACATTTTTAAACATACTGCCTGGGGAATTTAGTATTGTTATAATGTTTCAATTAATGCTTCACGTTTTCTGTTTAAGTTTATTGTTTTGAGTATTGCTTCAATGATTCATGTATTGTTAAATAGTCATAGTTGTTCGAGAGTTGCTTGACAGTTTCACATATGTATTTATTGGCTCAAGCTAGGCATTGTAAGATTGGGTTGTTAATACTGTGCAGTTCACACTCCACTCCCAGCCTGTTAACATCTCGCCAGTGACTCCAAATAAACTACTGCTGGAATATGGATACTGGTTTACTTCATCATCTACAAGTTACTACATACTGACGACGACGATAAAACGCACAGCATGGCACTGGTGGGCAGGATTGACAAATACAACTCCGACACAGAGGCATGGTCACAATATGTTGAAAGGTTGGAACATTTTTTTGTGGCTAACGATATAGTCGATGAAAAGAAGAAGAAATCTACGTTATTGGCAGTGTGTAGAGCGAGGACTTACCAGCTGATACGATCATTGTTTCTTCCAGCCAAGCCTGATACAAAGTCTTATGACCAATTGAAGTTAGTGCTTGTTAACCATATGTGTCCAAAGCCGTCTGTTATAATGTCAAGATTCAAATTTAATTCAAGATGCAAGCAACAAGGAGAGCCGGTTTCAGTTATTTATGGAAATTAGCAGAGCATTGTGAATATGGTGATCAGTTTCTCGACATGTTGCGTGATCGTTTGGTGTGTGGTTTAGATGACAAGAGGATCCAGTCGAGACTTCTGGCAGATCGAGAGTTGGACTTCGCGAAGGCAGAGGCTATGGCAATGGCAATGGAAACCGCGGCTAAGGACACTCAAGATCTACACAGCAAGTTTGAGCAACAGGGCTGCCGAGTAAACAAGATTCAAGGAGTTAGTGCAGTGGCAAGGAGTGGTGTGAACGAGATGTTGGATCAACGTAGTATACCAGGCTCACATGTGCCAGTACGATGTTACAGGTGTGGAGGTGATCATTTGGCTAACAAGTGCAAGTTTATCCAAGCTGTATGTTATGTGTGTAGAAAGGTGGGCCACATAGCAAGAGTATGCAGACAGAGGGAAATTAAAGACGGAAGGACTAATAGTATTAAGGAAGAGGTGATGCAAACTACTGCTGAAGATGTGGAGAACGTAGGATGTGTGGAGGTGGATGATTATGCTATGTATAAGGTAACTACACCTCGTGAAGCACCTGTGGCTGTTCAACTTCAGCTTAGTGGGGCATTGGTGCCTATGGAAATAGATACGATTTTGAGCAGTGAGAATATTATGGTTTGTGGAACAGTGCAAATAATAGTCTTAAATAATACCGATGTGGTGTTACGTACATATACAGGTCAAACTATTAATGTGCTTGGGAAAGTGACCATGGATGTGGATTATAGCAACAAAGTACAGTCTCTTCCTCTTGTGGTTGTAGGGGGTGTGATGCTTCTGCATAGTAGCCACGTGCGGGCATGCGCGCGCGTCGGCTGCCCAGCCGTTTAGAAACCGGCTGGTGGCAGCCGGCCGGCAGGCTTTTCCTTAGTATATATCCTACGACAACGTAACTAATGTCTGGGATATTCTTATGTTGTTTCACAGCTTGAAGCTGCCCTTATTCTTAACCAACGCATCTTAGTATATTTTATTCTCGATAGTTGATTATTTCATTATAATATATAAGATGTAAGTCTAGTGAGGGCGGGAGGAGACGAGCGGGAGAGAGAGACCGGCTTGGGACGTTGCTTCGCTTGCCAGCTTGGGACGAGCCTGAAGCGTTGCCATATGCATTTGATTGCAACGTTAGGCTTAGTTTCGACTCACGCACGGGGTAGAGGATTTTGACCAGGCAACAGTGTTGAGTGTTGCCAAGCCTGGGATGTATTTTGTATGCCTAGGGTGGGGTCCAGACAGATTCAAGACTCAGAGCTCACCTCACTGTCGTACCCTTCGGACACCCTTGATATCTATCCCTCTCAACCCCACTTAGAAACTTTCTCTCTTACTTTGTATACCTTCCTTCCACTACTTCACCAATCTATTTAATTATCCCATCCCCTTGATAGACCTTATATCTATTATTGTATTAACGACGAGCTCTCAGATAACTAGATAGGATTTTGGGCCTTATGCAGGGATGTAATTGTTAATGAGACCTAGGAAGCTTTTTTGTTGTCTCATATTTGGTGGTTTCATGCTTGCTAGTGTGTTCTTGTGTCAGGTTAGCAGGGGCTAGACCGGAGGGGAGGCTTTTTGCGATCCTTTAAGTAAAGTCTGCTGGTGCGAGTCCTGTGGACCCGCACGACTTTACTAGGATACCCGTGGGAGTCTGGGGGCATTTTCTTGTCTGTGTCCCTGTGTGTCTAGTGTTGTGTTGTGTGAGGGCCCTTGCCTAGTCCACTCAGCACTGCGCTAGCACGTCTTGCTTTTGTTTTAGGGTCGCCAGGAGAGAGTCAGATACTTGCAATCTGAGTCTCTCAAGAGAGCACCCTTTCAATTAGAGTAATTTGGCGCACAGACTTGGGAACGTCCCTAGGCTAGAGCAGGTGGCTCAGCCCGGGTATCCGAAGCCTATATCCTTCCGGCTAGACCTCTGCCACCTGGCAGATTAACAGCTAGGGGTTTATGATCTCTGTATGCTTGTTATTGTGCCACAATTTACCGTTTTTGTGAGCATTGTGAGTCAGGGTGTGGCTTAGAGACTCTGCTAAGAGTGAGAAGCACACCTGTATGTGGTTATGTTGCGAGTTGCTGCCTTTATTTAATTATACCTATGCCATTATACACTGTATGGCCTATCACTAGTATTTATTCCTGCTTATGAGTTAAGAGTTCTCTAAATCCGTAACGTACTTTCTTTGCTAAGCAACAGATCCTACAGTAGCCGCATGCAGTTTAGAAACCCGCATCTTGTCTACCTGTACGATGTTTTGAGGACTGTTTGCTTTCACCTTCTTTCACGCAGGGGTGATTAGTTGTATTAATTAACGTAACGTTAAATGTACTTTCTTCTAGTTTGTTATTAAATTGTTTCTGCAATTTAATTCCGTTATCTATCTTTTCCTTGAAGCTTTAAGTCAACTTAATTGTGTGATCTTTTATATAGCCTGCTTGACTATCAGCAGTCTATAGTGCGTGCACCCTGTAACCGAGTCATAGGATACCTCGTTGTCCAGGCAGGACTCTTGACGGTTTAGGGTGGTTTGTTGCCTGGGTTTATAGATAAGGGTTGGATCTAGCGTTTTCCGTTGTTGCTTGTTGCCGCATACCTAGTCCAATAGAAAGAGCCCAGTGTTTATATATCCCAGGACGTAACAGGGGAGATTGGCCAAATCTGTTGAGACGCGACTGGCTACGTCACATCAAGCTGGACTGGACTGAAATTTATAGTATAAGGGCGAACTGTGATGAAGTTGTCACAAAACATGCCAAGGTTTTTGAAGAGGATTTAGGACTACTTCGGGGAACGAAGGCTGTCATCCAGGTGGATCCAGATGCTACACCAAGATTTTATAAGGCTCGGCCAGTTCCCTACGCCCTAACAGAGAAGATTGATATGGAGTTGGAACGTTTGGTAAGTGAAGAAGTCATTGAGCCTGTTCAGTTTTCAGAGTGGGCAGCACCTATAGTTCCTATTGTTAAATCTGACAAATCCATTAGAATCTGTGGAGATTACAAAGTGACAGTCAATCAAGTGGCAAAAACGGATGCTTACCCCATTCCTAAAGTACAAGATTTATTAGCTAAATTATCTGGAGGAAAGACATTCACTAAACTGGACATGTCTCATGCCTATTCTCAACTGATACTGGATGAGGACTCAAAGAAATATGTGACTATCAACACTCATAAGGGATTGTTCCAGTACAATCGGTTACCCTATGGAGTATCATCAGCTCCTGGTATTTTTCAAATGACCATGGAGAATCTGTTGCAAGGTATACCTCATGTTATAGTATATTTGGATGATATTCTAATAACGGGAGAGACAGATGCCGAGCATGTAAGTAATTTGTCTGAGGTATTGAAAAGGATGGATAATGCTGGTGTAAGGTTGAAGAAGAGCAGGTGTGTTTTCCAAGCACCAGAAGTAACTTATTTGGGGCATAGAGTTAACGCTCGAGGCATATATCCATCTGAAGAGAAGGTTCGTGCTGTTCGAGCTGCACCGGTACCAAGGACTGTAAGTGAGTTAAAATCTTACCTAGGACTTGTCAACTTCTACGGCAAGTTTCTTCCTAATCTATCGACTGTTCTATCTCCCTTATACTGGCTGTTACAGAAGGATTGTAAGTGGGAATTGGGGCAGAGCCAACAACGAGCGCTGGAGGAATCGAAAACATTGCTGGTGAGTTCCCAAGTTTTGGTGCACTATGACAACAAGAAACCACTAACCTTGTCCTGTGATGCCTCGCCTTATGGTTTGGGAGCTGTACTTTCTCATCGGAATGAGGTGGGTGTTGAACAACCTATTGCATTTGCTTCAAGAACCTTGAGTATTAGTGAGAAGAAGTATGCCCAAATAGAGAAGGAAGGATTAGCAATTGTCTTTGGGGTAAAGCAATTCCACAATTACTTGTATGGGAATCATTTTGAAATTGTATCGGATCATCAGCCTCTTAAAAGTTTGTTCAGTGAAAATCGACCAGTACCTATTATGGCTTCAGGACGCATACAGCGTTGGGCATTAACCTTATCAGCCTATGACTATAAAATCACCCATAAGCCGGGGAGTAAGTTAGCTAATGCCGATGCTCTTAGCCGTCTTCCCTTGCCAGAGGAACCTACAGTGATACCGTTCTTCTGATGGAGCATTTGGACACTTCGCCAGTCACTGCAAGAGACATCAAGCGTTGGACTGAGAGGGATCCGCTGCTGGCCAAGGTCAAGAGTTGTGTGCTGCGTGGCTGGCCTATGGACACCAAGGATTCTAATCTCCAACCATTCAGTAGGAGGAAAGACGAGTTAAGTATTCATGATGGATGTCTTTTGTGGGGTTCTAGGGTGATTGTGCCACTGCCTGGTAGAAAGAAGGTTTTGGAAGAGCTTCATGAGGCTCACCCTGGAGTGTCTCGTATGAAGAGTATGGGTCGGAGTTATGTTTGGTGGCCCAATATGGACAGAGAGATAGAGGAAATTGTACAGCGATGCCAACAATGTCAACAGAATAGGAACTCTCCCCCTGAAGCACCATTACACCCTTGGGAATGGCCCAGTCATCCATGGTCAAGGGTTCACTTAGATTATGCAGGTCCTTTATTAGGAAAAATGTTCCTGATCATTATAGATGCCCACTCCAAATGGTTAATGTTCATTCGTCAAACTCGGCAACGGCAGCTAGCACTATTGAAAAACTGAGAATGACTTTTGCTAATCATGGTTTACCAGAAACGATTGTCACTGATAATGGTACAAATTTTTGCAGTTCAGAGTTTGGAGATTTCATGAAACAGAATGGCATTGTTCATATAAGGACTGCCCCTTACCATGCCGCTTCTAATGGACTAGCGGAGAAAGCTGTACAAACCTTTGAAAAGGCTTTGAAGAAAATTTCTGGGACTTCAATTGACACAAAGATATCCAAATTCTTATCTAAGTACAGAGTCACTCCTCACACTACAACAGGGGTATCTCCAGCGGAACTGCTGATGGGTCGCAAGTTGAGAACGCATTTAGACTTGTTGCATCCCAATATTGGGGATAAAGTAAGGGAGAAACAAGAGCTACAGAAATATCATAATGATCAACGAGCCAGGCATCGTGAATTTGGTGTAGGAGATCACCCTGGTTGATGGACGGCTGATACGGCGACATCAGGACCACGTGCGCAGGAGGGTTGGAGATGCCAAGATGGATGATTTGGACGAGGAACCAATTTCAGCAGTACTGGGGGGTCCGCTGTCAAACCTTGCTGTACCTCTTTCGTGTGATGCTGACACGGTGGCTGGTGCCGACACTGTGTCTGTGCCTATATCTACTGAACTTCAGGGGTCTTCTATACAATCAAGAGCATCGACTGTGAGCGACCCACCGTCTGCTGCACCTGAGTTTTCTCCAGCGGGACGGTTGAACGACAGGACTTTGGATGTACGTCGTTCGGAAGAAGCAGAAGACCACCTGATAGACTACAGATATCTATGTAGAAGTGGATGTTTGAATGTGTTCCATAATAAATTGTGTGTATGATTTGTGTGTATGTGTCTTGATACTTAGTAACTGTGTGTATGTTTTTGGAATATGAGTTGTGTGTGTGTATATACTTAGTATGTGTGGGTATGAGTGTATATACAGTTATATTAATTTTTGAATACTGTAAACTTGTTAAATTTGATAGTTTTTACGGTATTCACTTTTTAAAGGAAGTACAGTCGACGCTCGATTTAACGGACCCCGATACAACGGATTTCGGATTTAACGGACTCTGTCCGTAGCCGGACAACCTGTCCGGCCAACGGACAAAAGTCCGTTAGTAGAAAATATGTCCGGTAGGTGGCGGGCGGGTCACCACAGCAACCATTGTTGTCATTGTTTAAAGCTCAGTTCCCGCCTAGCCACGAGTCCGCTCAGGTCCGCCCGTGCTAATATATTCCATATCTTGCATTTACCTACTTAAAATGCCTCCAAAAGTGTTGAAACGTAAGCGTGTGAACTTAAGTGTAGCTCAGAAACTAGAGTTGCTGAGCAAGTTGGATAGTGGCAAGTCAGTGGCTTATATATGCGAGGAATATGGAATCAAGAAACAGACAGTGTCCGATATCAAGAAAAAAAAACCCGAACTAAAATCTTATGCCTCCACGTATTGTGTCGACGCCTCGGCCAGTTCTAGTGGCAAGGGCGTCCCCAGAAAGCATATGAAACTGGCCAAAGACCATCGACTCGATGCAGCAGTGATGAAGTGGTATGTCCAACAGAAGTCGAGTGGGAATCTTGTGCGGGGTGTTGAAATGTTAATGGCCGCAACAAAGTTGGCCGAACATTTGGGCATTGTTGAGTTTAAGGGCAGTGATGGGTGGTTGTGGCGCTTCCGCAATCGTCATGGGCTTTTCAATGTGAAAGCACACGGTGAGGCTGGGAGTGCTGACAATACTAGTGTCGAGCCCTTCCGTCTTAAGCTGAACAAACTAATAGAAGACGAAGGGCTAGCCCTGTCACAGGTGTACAATGCGGACTCGGACTCTGAGTAACCACTCAGAGTCTTCTGATGTACATATCCTGTAAATACATACATAATAGATTAAGGTAAGAAAAACACTTTGGTTTTGTCTTTTTGTATGAAAGAACATTTTTATTAAAAAATAACTGTATTTGTATGTGCAATATGTAAGGAAAGACTTAAAAACACCCGGAAAGTTAAAAATCTTCATTTTCGAAGCATATTAGGGGAAAATTGGCGATTTTCGAGAGCGATTTTCCAGCAACGGTCATTTCCCAGCAACGGACTGGGTCTCCCCCCCAGTAGTCCGTTAAATCGAGCGTCGACTGTATTATAGATTTGTTTTTACTTTGTTATTAAGGGTGGAGGAATGTTATAATGTTTCGATTAATGCTTCACGTTTTCTGTTTAAGTTTATTGTTTTGAGTATTTCTTCAGTGATTCATGAATTGTTAAATAGTCATAGTTGTTCGAGAGTTGCTTCACAGTTTCACATAATATAATTGTACTACCACAAGCGATGTATTTATTGGCTCAAGCTAGGCATTGTAAGATTGGGTTGCTTAATACTGTGCAGTTCACACTCCACCTTCAGCCTGTTAACATCTCGCCAGTGACTCCAAATAAACTACTGCTGGAATATGGATACTTGTTTAATTCATCATCTACAAGTTACTACAAGTATATTAGTCCGTGAGCCAGGGCCCCAAATTTGGGCCACCGGTACCATCTGAGGGGAAAAATTCTCAGTTATTTTCAACAAGGTATACACCCCTAGTGTTGGAAAATATGTGATAGCATTGCAGCAGTGGTAGCTTTATATGAGTTATTGCTTGATTACTAACCTTATGCCAAAACACATTTTTCACAACTCAGAAATTCAAACTGTTGGTTCTCTCATATTATTGACCTTTTCTCTTTCAATTTTAGTGGTAATATAGCTCAGCCAATATGCTATCTAGAAAAGTGATTAACATTAGCTTCTGTTTTACATAGCATCCACTACTGGCAGTGACAATTCAGTGACTCTGCATTGCAGAATATACACAAAGTGTTCATGAAGATTTAACACAAAATATTCGTCTGTACAATATGTAAGAAATTCTTACTTTGTTTACATACATACATTTACAGAAAATTTACAACAGACTTCAATAAACCATACATAGTTTAAGTATAAAGCTTAGGATGGCCTCTACATCATAGTTTATGCATGCCCTACATTTATGTCACATTTGCAACAGATGTATTTCTAACAAGCAATACTGATTACCTATGTTTGTATTTTAAGTACTATGGTAGTGGGATAATCCTATTCAATAGAGAGGAGAGTAGTGAAGATACATCTGGAGTAGCTTGTTCACCTTACTTCAGAATGGAGAGCCAAAAACATGAAGAACCTATCAAGAAACATTGTATCATACATCATAAAACATCAAAGGAAGATGATGACCATTTAGTTATTCCTCAAGACTATCAATCCTGGAAAATATTACTTGAAGCAGCCAATGTGAGAAACTATGCCCCTATTTTAGACGTTGCTAAAGATCTTGAAGAACAAGATATCCCAAAAATCTATTATTACTGAAAATGACAAAGTATTTTCACCATGAAGAGAGACTTAGAGATTCTGAAAAGGAAAGCCAAGGAAAACAATATTGATGAAGCTGGTGAGAATACCTCTGCATCAAAAAGACCAAATAGAAAATCTTCCTCAGAAGCAAGGGTGTATGACAAAATCTGCATTTTTTGTAATAAAAGTAAAGTTTCTTAACCCGTCGAGCCCCAGCTAGTTATTAATAAATGTACCACCAGAACCCAGCCGGTTTTGAAAATAGTTTTTTTTCCAGAAACAATAGCGAATGGGTTAGGAATGAAGGAAAAACCACGAAAAACTTATCAAAAAGCTCAAAAAATGGTCCTACAGAGCCCCCAAAAACGGATTTTACAGTAGTAAAAAATTGAAGGCAATTTCCCCCAAAAAACATGTTTTTGCGCGCTCACGCGCATGCGGTTGGACTTTGAGATTTTTCAACCATCGGCATGGGTGTGTGGGATACTTACACAGTTCCCATACAAATCTGAGCCCTCTCGGTAGAGCCACTCTGAGCCTTACGACTGAGCTAAAAGGGTGACTCTTCAGGCGAGTCGCTGGGCTTTGGCGTTACATACATAGGTGACTCGTCAGACGCGTCGCTGGGGCTGGCTGGGTTAAAGGCTCCAATTAGGCATGTGAAAAACGTACTCAAGCTGTACAACTGAGAGCTGACCAAACATTAAAACAATGCGCAACCCAAAATGGAAATGAAAACATTCTAGCAGTAACAAGCAGTCGAGACATAGTAGCTGCTGAAGCTGACTATCATGTGTCATGCTATAAGGATTATACCAGAATCACAAAAAAAGCACCCGGGTACAAAGAAAATGTTGAAACAGATGATGATGAAATGTTTAATATAATTGAAATAGAAGCCCGTAAAGAGCTGTTAATGTACATCAGGTCCTATTTAATACCCAACAAGATGATCACAAAAGTCACCTCTTTGGTCATGAAACTTGAATCTTTCATGCTATCTGGTGGAGTTACAGTCATGCAAGATTCAACACGGAAGCACATTTGTAGAAAACTGGAATTTGAGTTGGGCAGTTCAAGTAGATTAATTTTCAGATGACAAAGGAAAATTGTTGTTAGATCCTGAAACTGTATCATTACCAGAACTTAAAGTTGGGAAGGACAAGTCAACCAATGTCAACAAGATCATAGATAAGACTTCATCACACCTCAGATAATTCATTAAGCAAGAGATGACTGCGACTCCATGGCCATTCCATTCATCTGTTGTTAAAGATAGTGCTCATATCTCCATACCAGATCAACCAGAGCGGCTTCTTGTTGGAAATCTTGACACCAAGACTCAACCACAAAGGGTCACTACTCTAGTTCAGTCATTTAGTCAGGACATAATACTGTATATGCTGTGACATGTGGTCAACATAAACCACCAAAGCAGCTTCTACTTCCTTATGCAGTAAAAACACTGACAGGTAACACTGAGCTCATCCACACACTATACAAGCTTGGACATAGGGTGTCTTATTCTCAACTTGAAGAGAATGACACTACTCTGTGTCTTCAAAAGCTAGCAACAGCCTCTGAACAGAGAGTTATACTTGCTGCTTTCATGAAGCCTCATATACTCACCAATCTTGCATTGGACAATATTGACAGACTTGAGGAAAATCTCACTGGAAAAGGTACATCACATAGAGTCAATGGTATAGTAGTACAAGTCAATGTATATGGACCCCATCTGCCAAGAGCTCAATTCTCACACATTAAGAAACTGAAGCAGAGATCAGTCAGCATTGAGGATCAATAACTGTAAGTGCATGTAGCAGCTGAACGTGTGGGCCCACAACCTCTTCCAACCAGGGAACACTGCGCACATGAAACCAAAAAAGCTGCTATCCTTGCCTGCAAAAAGATGGTATAAACTTGGTCCAAAGAGTGAAAGATGATCAAATTATCTTCAGTGATATTGCCTCAACAATTATGGGTATGGCTCTGAGGGAAGGAAGTCAAAGTAGCAGAATAGATGTTGTGTTCGACATGTACAAGGAAAACTCTATCAAGAATAGTGAAAGATCTCTACGGGGTGAAGAGCTTGACCATGAATTGCATGATATCACAGGCACACAGATTGTGAGGCAGTGTAGGAGCTACTTGACCAAAGTCAGTAACAAAACTAGTCTTATTAACTTCTTAATCAAAGGAGTACAAAGGAGTACAAAGGAAATCAAGCAACAACATATCTAGTGACCCTTCTAGGCTGCTTGTCCTCCAAAACACTGAGGATCAAGTGTCCAAACAGTGGTTTAGAGTGGGTAAGGGAACATTGGAAAGGGAACTACTGCCCTGCCACTAACGTGGCAGGACTAGGAAGTTAGTAGGGGACATATGGGTTAGTAACTGAGGGGAGGATAAAATAAAGTTATTCATTTACAAACGCAGTCAGTCGCGGGTTTGATGCGAGATATTTGTCTAGGCGGAATTTAAATGAATCAACGGTGCTGCAGTCTATAACGTCTCGGGGAAGCCCATTCCACAAGTTGACAACTCGATTGAAGAAGAAATTCTTAGATTCGTGTGAGTTAAAAGATTTACCAATAATTTTGCAACCGTTTCCCCGCGTGTAATTAGATTGGTCGATAGTGAAGTACTTACTACAGTTCATATTGTCGATGCCTTTGATGATTTTGAACACTTGAATTAAGTCACCTCTTAATCTGCGCTGGGTTAAAGGAAATAGATTTAATTCTCTAAGACGCTCTTCGTATGGTTTGTTCTTTAGGCTAGGTATCATTTTGGTAACTCTACGTTGAACTCGTTCTAGCTTGTTTGTCTTTTTGGTAATAAGGGCACCAGCATTGAACGCAGTATTCCAGAAGAGGACGGACTAAGGAATTGTAAAGGGTTAGGATTACGTCTTTGGATTTATGCTCAAATGATCTGCCTATAAAGCCAATTATTTTGTTTGCCTTCTTAACAACTTCTGAACATTGTTGACTCGGTTTTAGGTTACTCGATATTGTTACTCCCAGATCGGTTTCTCTGTTTACATTCTTAAGCTGAGTGCCATTCATCGAATAGTTTGCTTTCTCATTTAGGTATCCGATATGTAGTACTTTACATTTATCCGCATTGAAACTCATTTGCCAAATTTGGGCCCAATGTGACAATTTATCTAGATTGTGTTGCATATCGTCAACTTGATCTTTTGAGAGTACGCTATTTGCAATTTTTGTATCGTCAGCAAATTTTGAGATTGTACAGGTGAGACCCTCATCTATGTCGTTGATGTAAATTAGAAAGAGAATTGGTCCTAGTACCGATCCCTGGGGTACCCCGCTACTTACATTGGTCCATGTAGATGCCTTACCGTTTATGACTACTCTTTGCTTTCTGTCGCTGAGCCAATTTTCTATCCATTTCAACACACCGTCTTGTATTCCATGCGCTTTTAGTTTTAGCAGTAAATGTTTGTGGGGAACTTTGTCAAAGGCCTTTTGAAAATCAAGGTATATAATATCTACAGCTTTACTCTCATCGTAGAGGTTGAGGATATCGTGGAAGAAGTCTAAGAGGTTTGTTAAACAGGAACGTTTTTTACGAAAGCCGTGTTGAGTATCTTTAAGTATGTTATTTTCCTCCAAGTGATTTACGAGTCTGTCTCTTATGACCGTTTCTAGCATTTTACATACAACTGAGGTTAAGCTAATTGGACGATAGTTACTGGGTAGGGACTTGCTGCCTTTTTTGAATATCGGTGTTACGTTGGCTATCTTCCACTGATCAGGCATAGTTCCAGACTGCAAGGATTTATTGAATAGTAATGTCAGTGGTTTGGAGAGCTCATCCTTAGCTTCCTTTAGAACTCTAGGCGAGATTGTATCAGGTCCAGGCGTTTTATTTACCTTGAGTTTATCTAAACAATTCAATACTTCTCTCTCTGTAACGGTGATATTGCTTAGAACATCTGAATTATCAATCTGAATCGGCGATGGTGTAGGGATATCACTGAGGTTTTCTGTTGTAAAAACTGATGCAAAGAAGGTATTGAGGGCATTACTCATTTGTACTTCGTCTTTGGTGTATTCTCCATTTTCATCGACTAACGGTCCAACAGTTGAAGTAACTACTTTTTTCTTTCTGATATAACTATAGAATTATTTCGGGTTTGTTTTACTTTGATTCGCAATATGTAACTCTAGGGTCTTTTTACTTTGCTTAATTAACTGTTTGGCTTTGCGTCGTAGCTCTACAAATTTCACCCGTTCTTCGTCATTTTGTGAGGATTTTAATCTATCATTAGCAAATTTTTTAGCAAGCAGGCAGTTTGAAATATCTTTATTCCACCATTTGGGCTTATTATTATGGCCTGGACGCCGTATTTTCGATGGTATGCAGTCTTGCACTGCTTTTAGGTAAGTGGTTTCGAATAACTTCCAAGATGTATTTATGTCATTATTGTTAATTAAAAAGCTCCAGTCAGTTTCTTTAAACATAGAGCTAAGTTTATGAAAGTTTGCTTTCTTGAAATTAGGGACTTTTTCGATTCTATTATTTGGTTCGTTACTAGTGAAAGTTATCGTACGATGGTCGCTGTTACTGAATTCATCACCAACATTCAAATTCTCTATTAATTCTTCTTTTGTTGCAAGTACAATGTCAAGAACGTTATTACCTCGGGTCGGTGTTCAAACAAATTGATAAAGCGAACTCTCTTGCAAGTTCGTATACAAGTCATGTCCCGAGTGTGAAGTAAGAGTATCGCCCCACTTGGTCACAGGTAAATTAAAGTCGCCAAAAAATACGGTATCTTGTGAGTTACTTACATCTGCAATTTGTTCATAAATTTCTCGGTCAGTTTGCACTGATTGAGCTGGAGGTCTGTATATTAATGCAAGTATTATTTTTGTACCTTTATTATTCTTTATTAGCACAAAAGATGTGTCGACGTTCACAATTTGAGGTTTTGACAAGAGGGTCGGGTTAAGACTTTCTTTGATATAAAACGCCACCTCCATTTTTATTTTTTTATTTTATTTTATTTGTTATATATTCCAACTACTAGTACCCTCTCGGGCATAGGCTGAGAGCCTGTACATTCCACCGCTCAACACGGTGAAGCCCATGAGGTCTTGTTCCAGTCTGGGGAGTGAGACATGTGAAGCATCCATCATGACTCGAAGCAGCTCCATCTCTGAAGCGGCCGGTTGCTTCGCTCAAGTGCTTCACCGTCTCACCCTCCAGACTCAGACCCTCACTCTCAGAACGCCACCTATTGAGCAGTGAACTCACTAGGCATTGTCCCCCTGTAACATATTTTGAATATGGGAATATTCATACAGTGTTATTTAATCAGGGAACAATGAGGGTATTTTTTTGGCATTTCGGTGGGCTTTGTGGTAATGCACTGATACTAGGTACAGCACAAATTCAATCCCAATAATATCTTCCCATTGACATATCGGGATTTGAACCCGGGTCCATTGGATTACCAATCCAGTGGCATGACCACTCCACCACACCTCCCCTGTTTATTTATTCGGCTTTTCTCAAACATTGCATAACCGGGAAGTGAATACTCTGCTAAAAAGTCTCTATCTACTGTATTGAGCCAAGATTCTGTTATACCAATCACATCATAATTTTCAGTAAACACTAGTTCCTCTAATTCTGAAAATTTATTGCGTATGCTACGAGCGTTTGCATAGAAAACCTTTAAAGTTGCGGTTTTAGAACTCACAGAACGTTCTTTAATCAAATGTTTGGTTCTGATCGGATCTACATTAATTTTACATTCATGGCTGACATCGGTCCTCGGTCGTTATCCCTGGCGGTTTTGAATTTGGGTCGTGTTGGTGGAGCTTTATCCAAATTTGCGGTTCTTGACAGATTAGCATTTAATTCCTTCGCAGGTTGCCGCCCTCGCTGTCTTCGGCCCTCCTTCCTGGTTGTCCTGTGCTGAGTCGATTTCTTCTCCGAAAATCCTTCACCGCATCGTTGAGAAGACGCCCAAAACGTGCTGCTCCCACCTGGTTCAGATGAACTCCATCGTCCGAAAACAAATAGTCATCATAGTAGAAATTGTCCCAGGTGTCGACGAATCCCACGTTTTCCTTCCTGCAGAGGTTTGCTATGAATAGAGGAAGGCAGAGTACAGAGCAGAGCTGCGGGAGAAGGCTCTGTATGCAACTATAAATGACATATGTTACAGAATCACATCTCAAAGGAGTGAGGTTGAATCCGATCTTCAGTGTCAACAAGAGGAAGCAGATGGTCATCTACTTCTCCATGCTGCCCATGCTACAAAAAAAGGTTACATATCTATAGTTATCTGCTCAGAAGACACAGATGTCTTTATCATGTCTTAAGCTTTCTGTGACAAGATTGAGGCCCCATTGTTCCTGAAGTGTGGAACTACTGTAGAACCCATTCAAGACTTGTAAACATCAGGGAGGTTGCTGCCACTATAGGTATAGAGGTTTGTAGGGCTCTCATTGTATTGCACGCATATACAAGATGTGACACTGTAAGTGCTTTTACAGGCATAGGTAAGACAACTGCACTAAAACTTTTCATCACCAAAAAGGAAACCCAGGACTCATTTTTAGAGTTGGGTCAAAAATGGGACCTCTCCCAAGAACTAATGAACAAACTAGATAAATTTGCATGTCTCCTTTATGCTTCAAAGGTATCGACCAGCAAGGTTAATGAGCTCAGGTATCAGCTTTTCTGTGCCAAATAAGGTGAAATAGAAAGTCATCAACTCCCACCATGTAAGGAATGTCTTGCAAAACATGCGCAACGAGCCAAATAACAGGCTGCTATATGGAGAAGATGTTTGGTGAAGGACCCGCAAGTGTCAAGCCCTGTTGATAGAGGATGGAAGATGGAGAAAGAAGAGGAAGGTGAACAGTTGGTGGTGCACTGGATGGAAGGCCAACCAGCACCTGATGCTGTCCTGGATCTGCTGTCCTGTAACTGTTCTAAGAAGTGTTCACTCCCAAGATGTACATGTATTGCAAATGGCTTCAAGTGCACTGACATGTGTTGACTGGCAGACTGCGAATCCAATTTAAGCATCCACCTCGAAAAGTGTGGAAAGTTCAGATGAAGATATGGAAGATGTAGATGACTTGGATGAATATTATGATTACTAAGATATGACAGTACGTAGAACAAAGTATAGAGAAGAGTCTTTCATTTAATTTATTAACTTTACAGCCAAATGTGGCTTAGTGTTGTGTGGAACCCCACATTTAAATTATATATTGTTCTGTAATTTTCTATGTCATGACATTATCTGTGATAACAATTTTGTTGTACTGATATTCCATTCACATATGCATAGCCTACGTGGTTGCAGTTGGGATGTGTGTACATGCTTAGATTGGTATGCAGGATTCGAAGTTGCATAATAAATCGTAGGCAGTGTCCACCAACCTTTAACTGTCTTCGTGGTGCGATGTATAAGGTGTTGATTTTCGGTGTGAGCATCCTGGGTTCGAATCCACGGACTGCCACATGTGTTTGTAAATTTCATTAATCGATTTTAGGAGTATGGTTGGTTGTTGGAAGGAACATAATAATTAGTAAGGGTTTTATTTAATAATTTTAATTCCTTAATAATTTCTATGAGAATCAATGTGATTATAATTATATACCTTAAGGTTTTTATTGTTTTTCCTCCAAAATTTACAAGACAAATATATTTCTTCAAATAAGTGATTCACCCTAACTAAAATGGACACCTTACCGCAAGTGCCACCGATGACACAGTTTTGGACATTTACTTTTACAGCAATATTTCATGAAATATACTTGAACTCCGTTACCATTGTGATTAATTTCAATGTTGAGGAATCACTGTTGATATATAATTCAAAGGTTGAATGTATAGGTTGTACTTTATACTGGCCGCTCATCAGATATACTTACTCTAGGTTTGTGTTATACAATTCATGATAGCACACATAAAGCTACCACCGATGCATTGCTATCACATATTTTCCAACTCTAGAGATGCATACCTTCTCAAAAATCACCATGATAATTATTCCCCTCGGATGGTACCGACCAACCCACCTGGCTCATGGACTATATGGTGAAACCACAACAAACACGTTAGCTTAGGACTTTCTAAAACTCTTTATTTTTGTCTTTATTGTTTTCTTATTTAGCAGGTAGCTGGTTAAGTACCGTAAATAAAACCCAGAGCGAGGAGTTATTTTTCATTTTTGTTCTTTTCCTTGTATACAACGGGTTCGGCCCTACATGAACACGTTAACATTATGTATATAATTTATCTATCTATATCTATTCATTTCGTGTGGAAGAAAGAATAGGGTACCGGTATTTTATAATATGTACCCAAACCTTGCATTTACTTTTCATAGCATGAATTTGAAAAATATTTGATTGAAAATTATATATTAATCAAATTGATAGTGTATACAGATAGTGTATACAGATAGTGTATACAGATAGTGTATACAGATAGTGTATACAGATAGTGTATACAGATAGTGTATACAGATAGTGTATACAGATAGTGTATACAGATAGTGTATACAGATAGTGTATACAGATAGTGTATACAGATAGTGTATACAGATAGTGTATACAGATAGTGTATACAGATAGTGTATACAGATAGTGTATACAGATAGTGTATACAGATAGTGTATACAGATAGTAGCTACAAACAATATAATAATATTTAGGAAAAAACAGTTTACAAATATATACCACCGTTTATAAATAAGGTTATACCAATAGTGCTCTTAGCTAACCTCTTCAGCACGATGACGTCTTCTTACCTTCGATTCTGGCTATAATTAGACGAGTTTATGCAGTTTAAGAAGAACCTGTGGTACTCAGAGTGATTATTGAGATCGTATTTACCCCTTTGAGTCCTAGAGGTAGACTATAAGCTAAACAAAATTGTCTAATAATAACCAAAATATGAAAACAAATACGTCATCGTGGTGAAGGGGTTAAAAGACGTGTTGCATGGTAAACCAAAAACTAAACCGGTACCCTTATTGTTGGACAAGACGATAATCATACCCAAAATATTTCCGCTGCGTGTTTAACAATACCTATACCACTCCAGTGTAAATATAATCTCTTTGTATCTAATTGTATTATTATTACAATAAATAATTATTAAACGTTTTATCGTATGAGCTATTTTTAAACATTATTCAGTAAAAGAAGGAAGTGTAACAGTTAAACGGCTTTATACCATCTCAATTAACCCTTCTTAATACCACAGATCCTTCATTAGCTGCATACCATTGTTGAAATATAGCTAAATAACAATTAAACTGAACCCTTGTACGGAAGGGGTTAATCTCGGAGGGATCAGCGCTTGCTGAGACAGTTGAAAGACACCAAATATCCTCACGTAAGAAAATAACATGCATGTATGTGTAATGTAATGTCACATTAATGTGTGTGGTCGTGTGTTTGAGTTGACTAGTTACAAAATATGAATAGATAAGTGTGAGCTACCGTAGTTAAGGGGGAAGTGGGTTGACAGGCGAATATGGAGAATACACACTTACCCATATATGTATAACTTGTATTATTCAATGCATTGAATAAAGGAACCCATTTGATGTATGGGTCAATGATCTCTTGTAATAGTACTGTATTTTTTTCTATGTGATTGAGGGAGGCAAAAGGCATAACTGCCTATAGCGAGTGCCTCCCCCATAGTTGAAAGAGTGACAGGGCCAAGATCAAGGGACGTTCGAGCCAAAATGCCTGGACACACGGAGTTTGAAGCAATTTAAGTCATAGGAAGAGGGAAAGACTGATTCTGGGAGAGAGTTCCAGAGCTCAGCTGTTGAGTAGAAGAAAGTTTGAGAGTAACGTTTCACTCTTGGGTTGGAGAGTTGCACAGAGTAGGGGTGGGATTGAGTTGCAAGACGGGTACCACGTGCCCTACGTAAAGGAGGTGGTATGCACTGGGATAGCTCTGAGGAACACCGATTATTATAGTAGCGATAGAATAGCGAGAGAGATGCAACATTGCGGCGGAGAGAGAGAGATTGCAGAGAGTTGGTGAGTGGACGGGAGTTAATGATACGAAAGGCCTTCCTTTCAACTTTGTCTAGGAGAGCGGTGTGAGAGGAACCTCCCCACACATGTGAACAATACTCAATACAAGGGCACACTATGCCCCTGTACAGAGCAAGAAGCTGTGCAGGGGAAAAGAACCCCCTAAGGCGGTTGAGCACACCCAGCTTCTGGGAGGCTGCCTTAGCAAGACTGGTAATATGGTCCTTCCAAATGAGAGCAGAAGAAAAAGAGACACCAAGAATATTGAGAGAAGATGAAGGGTTGATTTTTGTATTGTTGAAGAATAAGGGATAGTCCGCTGGGAGATCCTGACGGGTAGATAGATGGAGAAATTGGGTTTTGGAAGCATTAAAGTATATAAACCTTAACAGTGAAATACATGCTTACTCCAGATATTGGGCTATATGGGTTTAACTAATCATAACTTAATTGAAATATGAGAATGCACAAGTATATTCAAGTCTAAATTGTATCTGATTTAGATAACATTATATGGTTAATATATTTACATATTCGAATGGATCATAACACTTTATATTGTGCTAGGTTTATATAACATGGCAAATATGAACATGAACTATGTAACCTATTGCTATTTTAACGATATGTTATTTAATTTTAGGAAGAAGATTTGGAAAGCATGCATACAAATACATACAGTAGATCCGATGATTGAGGGAGAAATGAGAGAAAGGAAGGAGAGAGGTTATCGTGATATCATCCTGGGTTATAGTCAGGGTGGTGGAAACAATCCAGGGGGAGGGGCTTGTAGACGTGAAACAAGAAAGAAAGAGGAAGGGAGAGACTGGCTGAGAGAGGGTGGAGGAGTGGGGGCGGGGGGGGGGAGGATGGGAGTGTATAGCAATGTTACCAGCACAATTCGCGATTCTCTGCCGGGCAGGTGTAGCAGGACTTATGTCCACAATAGTACATTAGTCGTGGTCAACAGCCAAGCTGGGAAAATATTATCAGGATTCATGCCTCTAGGCTATAATATGACTGCGAGATAAGGAGGGTATAGGTACAAGGACTCATCACCAACTCCTGACATTCGAAGAAGCGTACATATAACATATATCTATCTATCTCTCTCTCTCTCTCTCTCTCTCTCTCTCTCTATATATATATATATATATATATATATATATATATATATATATATATATAACGTAAAAATGCTTACCTTAATATCATCGTCGTCAGAGTGAAGGGTGGCTTTACTCCGTTTCCCTTTCCTTGCAAGTCGTGGCAGGGGGTCACCGGCAGGGTGCATGTCTCTGTCTTCATGCTCCTGGTGACTTGGGACAAACTCCACTGTCGCGTCGCTGTCGCCAGTCCTCTCCCTTGCCAGTCTACGATCTTCAAACTGCAAAACAAAAAATAATATTATGCACAGGAATATAATAGTAAGAGAGATGCTCTGGCCAGGTTTCGAACCCACTGACCCCTCGTATATTGCGGAAAGCTGGGCACCGTTACCACTCGGTCATGATATAGTGGTAACATTCCACAGCTCTCCCAAATATACCTGTGGTCATTGGGTTCGAAATCTGGTAATGGTACCTGTCTCCCAACCTGTCCGAATTTTCTTTATAAAACAAGAAGTAATATATGTCCTTATTTCTTTACAGATGTGATATTTCGCTGCGGAACTCGAGGAAGCTGACCTTGGCCAAGGATCGGTGATGAAGATCAACAAAAGAATTATATAAATAAAATTTAAATTAATAAAATGTGTTTTACTTAACCCTTCGTAATTTGAGTTTGAAAAACTATATGAAAATGTATTTAGAGAAATCATTTAATAGGTAAAGAAATAATCCCTGAATACTGAAACACAAGAAAAATTGTGTCAATAATAATAAATTAATAACGTGTACACTGTAAAGTATATGTATTGATGAGACCGAGTTATTAACTTAGTAAAAAAACAAATTGTGTGAAACATCGAATGACGAATCACTGAAATATCTTAATTATTATAGCAATATTAAAGAAATATGTTTAACTACCTCCTTGTTCATTAGTCCTTTGACCCTGGCAATGCGGCGATGCAGGAAACTAAAAGTGGCCAGGATCCATTTCTCCCTCTCTATTTGGTACTTCGTCTTCAGCCCCGACTTGACGTTGCTCAGCTTCCCCATACCGGGTTTTCATCCCCTTAACCCACAGTCAAAGCTGAGGGGCTGTTGAAGAAGAAAAATAAAACTGTTAATAAACATATACATTGAAATGAGTTGAAAGTGTAGGACAGGGACAAATTTGCTGGCGCTCAGCAACAACAATTATTCCTTGTCACTTTAAACAGGTCATATGTAGGTCACTATTATATAAGATGAAATATGTCACCGAAAGCATTGTCCCACATAATATGACGTAGTACACTTGTCAAAGCACAAAATATGTCACAAAGAACATTGTTTACACTATTCGCACATGTGTGCATGACTTTACACATTACTGCTCAGTTCCACACAAACACACACTTTGAGGTTTTCAACTTACCAGTGACATTGTGTGATTTTGCCTTGTATTCAAAGGTGGCATCCTTCTTCTATCTGTTCCTGAATGCCTTCAGGCCTTTATCGTACAGGAATTAATTTTCTTGGAACCACTCAACATAATCCTGTTCCTGTTCTTTGGTGCAGACAACGTAATTCCTCTTGTTGGGAGGCGTAGAATCGTAGGTGGTGGAATAATTTCTCTTCTTCAGGTGTCGTCACACGCTTCTCCTCCTTTTCAGCAGGTTTATCCCATGGTAATGGTGTGGGTGACCGTGACCGGGATCGTGAATGGGACCGTGATGAAAGGGAGCGAGTTGTCCTTGTTTGTCCTTCTCCACTAGTCCCTGGTTTGGGCATTGACTCTGCTGGGGGTGTGGCTATCTTCTTCACCTTCAGTTTCTTCTTCACCGCCTTCTTCTCCACTGGTTTCTTGAGTTTTTTTTTTGTGTCACATTTCCCATGGTGTCGATAGATTTGGTAATAACGGGTGTGCGGACGTGAGTAGAGACGTGTACTCTCGGTCGTGTAAACTAGGGTAATGACACCCTGACCCCACTGGTGTTTATAGATGAGTCAGTGAAACATGAGCGACCATAGATAAGATTGGCGAAAGGGTCAAGGCGTCCCAAAAATGCACCGTCCCCAACGTTTGCCCTCATTCGACCCCTGTCGCTTTGCTGTCGTTTTGCATTTGCTGATATTCGTCAAAACACTCGCTGTATTCGCCCAACCATCGTACGGTTATCGCCATAGTCGCTCGAAATCGCTCAAAAGCAGTGTTGCCAATAATTGCAATTCGTCACATTCGCTCGAAAACTTGCAGGGCATTCGTTGTTATTCGTCGCTATTTGTTCGGTATTCGCTCGGCAATCGTACAACATTCGACCTATTCGTCCGACCATCGCCTTTTTCGTCCACATTTGCCGGAAGGGGCGAATACGGAGACAATGGTACGAATTGTAGGACTCTCGTGCGAACAAGGTCGAATAGCATTCGCCAACATTTTTAATTTGCCGCCGTTTTTTGAACATGCTAAAATATAACGGCGATTCTGGGTGAATCCGGGAGAACAGGGGCGATGCTAGGGCGACTGCTGTGCACTTTCCGAGACAATTGGAGAACATTCGAGCAAATTGGGGGAATTTTGGGACATAGACAAAAAAATCCTGTCACCGCCTGTAGGGTGCTGATTATCGAAAAGTCGCACAGTGGGATATCGCCTAAATTAAGGGTTACAGATTACTGTCAATAATACTTGGAGAAGCTCTGGGCTGAATTGAATCTCCTGTATTGAATCCACTGTACAGGATAATAACAAATTATCAATATGTGAGTGCGATTCATGTGTTGAAAGATACCATTGCTGGATTGTAAAGGGACACAGGTAAAATGTAAATACAGTCAGTAAAGGGAACTAAGAAGATAAAACAACAGTTGCCAGAAGGGGAGAAACGCAACAAAGAAAACATAGTGGGAGGGACTAGAAGGGATGAAAAGAAGGAGGAGAGGAGAGGAGAAGAGAAGAGAAGAGAGGAGAGGAGCAGAGAGGGGAGGGGAGGAGAAGGAGAGGAGCGGAGATGGGAGTGGAGAGGAGAGGATGGTAGAGAAGTGGACAGGGGAGGAGAGGAGAAGAAAAGAGAGGAGAGGAGAGGATGGGAGAGAGGAAAAGAGAGGAAGAGGAGAGGAGGGGATGGGAGAGGAGAGGAGAGGAGGGGAGGGGAGAGGTGCGGAGAGGAGGGGGAGAAACGAAAGAGGAGGAAAGGGAAGAAGGAGAAAAGGAGTAGGAGGGGGGAAGGAGACGTAGGAGGAAGAAGAGGAGAGGGAGGAGAAAAGTGCAATACAAAAAGGGGAGAGGGGAGACGGAAAGGGGAGAAGAAGTAGAACGGGAGGAATGAAGGAAGTAATGCAGATATAAAAATTAAGAAGATGAGGGGCAAGGGAGAGACGGGAGGAAAAAGAGGGAGGGTTACGGAAAGGGAGAAGAACAAAGTGAGGGAGGGATCAGGATAAAGGGAAATGGACGAGGGAGGAGGGCAAGCTAGTAGAAAGAAGGGTGAATGAGAGAGAGAAGAAAGGGAGAGAGAGATAAAAGAGGAGAGGAGGTTATGAAGGGAAGGAGTAAGACAGGGAAGAGGAGGGCAGAAAGGGGGAGAAGAAGTACCGTAAGAGAGGGGGGAGGAAGGGGGATAAGGACTAAGAGAGGGAGAAGGAGGGGGAGGAAGAGAGAGTAAAGAAATGGAGAGGAAGGTAAAACAATGAATTACAAGAAAGAGGAAGAAGGGGAGAACAAATAAAGGAGAGAGAAGAGGTACGAGAGAGGAGAGCAGGGGAGGGAAGGAGTAAGAGTAGAGGGAGTGGGATATGAGGTAGTAGCAATATCGCACCACTTCCAGAATTGCTTCCGAGGCAAGTGTTGTGAAATTCAGATTCGATAAACTTACCTGCGACAGACAGAGAGAGAGAGAGAGGGGGGGGGGGGAGTGTTAATGGGAGAGTGAAGGTTACTACCAATTGCATATTTTGAGCATAGGAAGATTCTTTCGAAACGAATGTGCTGGGAATATCTATCTATCTATTGACAGACGCCTTACTCCTCTTAGTGAGGGTGGCCACACACAGAAGGGCCATCAAGCGGAACTATTTCCTGTAAGAGGGACAACCCGAGCCAGTTTACTGAAGGACTTACAGGATTGACCACTCAATTTAGGATCCGTCCGACTCCGAGGCCCTCTATGTATCTTGTTAGCACTATTTTTCTTCAGTGGTGTTCGGCTAGCCGCTAGTCCATCCACTAACCTGCCTTACACTTAGATAAGCAATACGGATTTGTATCAAGTTTACTCCCCTAGACAGGCTGCCGAGCAAGGCTGACGAGTCCCATCCACCCGGATTTGTATAAGGTTGTCTCCCCTAGATGAGTTGCCAACCAAGGCTAACTAGTCCCATCCACCCTGAAAGGAGGGCTAAAGGAGGGATAATATAGCAGTCATTAAGGGGAGATGGTTCACTTTTTGGTCG